>JAJJWX010000025.1:0-77798 GCA_023529315.1 Papaver bracteatum
TTGATCAAGTGAAACAGGAGTAGTGCATGAGATCAGTCTGCGAACTCAGCTACAAACTTAGTTCGCGAACCCAGTCCACGAACTGGCATAGTTCTCGAACCCGAGAGTTTCTACTGGAGTTTGTGAACTCCGTCCGCGAACTTGAGTAGGTTATGTCTAAAAACGATGTTTGTGAACTTATCTTAATAAACTAAGGAATGCTATTGCAAACCGTGGCTTTATAGTTCATGAATCGATTTGAGTGAATCACATCGTTTTTATTTCGATTGTGTCTTGTGTAGTACATAAATATCTAAGCAATTTAACAACTCTCTAACTAGTTCATTTGAGTCATTTGGACTAGTTATGGTGAAGAAGAATATGGTTGATATGAAAGTTATCATATGTCTAACCATTTGGTTAACTATTGTTGAACCAACTAATGTACAAGTTTGGGTATGGTTTGCACAAGCCTACAGACGTGCATTTCATGTGTGTGTAACAAGCTATGTTTTCGATCTAACGGTTGATAAATAGTAGCATGAATCTAATCAGGTTTTCATCAAACGGTGAATATTGAATGCTTTGTTACTAAGCTAACATTGATTGCAAACCCTGATTTGAGAGACTATATAAGGGATAACTATAGCAACTGGTAAACCTAATCCCTACACATTATTTATGATACTAGTTTGCTAAGCTAGAGTCGATTCTCCTTTAACCTTTGGTTTTCTTCTTCTAAAACCAGGTTAACGACTTAAAGACTTCATTGGGATTGTGAAGCCAGACCGATACTACTTTTATCGTAGTTATGTGATCTGACATTGTTATTTCTATCGTACGAGTACAATTATAATAATTGGATTGAGATTTCTATCTCCGATATGCAAGATATAAAAGTAGTCACAAACACTTCGTCTCATCGTTGTGATTCCTCAATAATCTTCTTTACTGCGTCGATTAAGTTTATTGTGAGGTGATTGATAAAGCTGAGCTGTTCTTCGGAAATATAAGTCTGGTTTTATCAATTGGTTCATGTTCACCTTGATTTATCAAAATACGGAACAAAACTCATAGGTTTATTCGTGGGAGATGAATTTATCTATCCTTGTAGACTTTTCTGTGTGATACAGATTTGTTTATTAAAGTCTTCTACTTTGGGTCGTAGCAACTCTTGGTTATGGGTGAGATCAGCTAAGGGAATCAATTGTGCAGTATCCTGATGGAATCATAGGCATATGAGCATAATTGTACCTTGGATCAATGTGAGATTGATTGGGGTTCAACTACAGTCCAGACCGAAGTTAGCTTGGAGTAGGCTAGTGTCTGTAGCGACTTAATACAGTGTATGTTTAATCTGGACTAGGTCCCGGGGGTTTTCTGCAATTGCGGTTTCCTAGTTAACAAAATTCTGGTATATGTGTTATTTCTTTTCCGCATTATATTTTGTTATATAATTGAAATAATAAAGGTTGTGTGTGTTGTTCAAACAATTAGAATATCCGACCTCTTTGGTTGTTGATTTAAATTAATTGACACTTGGATACTGGTCTTTGGTACCATCCAAGTTATCTCTCTTTGATAAAGTCTCGCAGATTTCTATTTTCTTGAGTAAAGATCAAATCGAGAGATTGATATAATAACTCCTTGAGATATTTTCTATTTATTGAGTCTAGTTGATTCTCTAGAAAGTAAATCGGAGTTGTCCATACAGATTGCTAATCGAAATATTGTGTGTGGTTGTTAGACCCCCGCTTTTTCAGGTATTTATGACGCTTGCGTGTAAACCCTTGCAATATTTTGTTTAATTAATTTTGGTAAACCTCAAGTATTCTCAACTTTAAGATTTTCTTTGATTCTTTATTCTCCCTAAATCTCTTCTTAAGTCTCTGAAACACGCTAAAAAAATACTATGAGATTTTCATAAGAAATTAAGTTTATCACGTTCAACTAGGATATGATAGTTTTTATTTTCAATACAAATAGGTTTTCATAGAGTAATAGATACCTAGCCATTTCATAATAGGAGATTAGTGTATTTTTCAATTATAACTTCATTACTTTGAAGAATTTGTATATTACTTCCCTATAACGTCATAGTATAACAAAGAATACTAAAGCCTATTATAGAGTTAAGGAATCTTAAATAGTATTCTGTATTAATGAGGCATGCAAATTTTAGCTCTTTACTTCTTTCTTTGCATGAAATGACTAATTTCTATAGGTTTTTCAGTACTCATTAGGCTAATAGCAATGATTTAAGAATATGTCCTATGTTGTTATAACTGATTTACATTTCCCAACTATGGTCCTTGATCCATCAATTTATAGACTTAACCTCAAACTTTTGACGTACTACAATAGAATAAGGTAGTATTGGGAGACTCAAAATACAATGGGACGTGCTCTTTCATCTAGAATCAGAACTCTCCTTTAGGAATTACCATCTCTTTTTTTTAATAATAAAAGAAGGAAAAAGGCCAAACTTCTAACCAGAAGTATGGAACTTGTATAGTTCGGTGATTATATCATCTCTCAAGTTGAGGTGATTAATCAGATGCAGTAATTGATCATTTTCCAGCTACCTAGAGTGATTGGTTTATTACAAAATACAGAAATGTTTGTTGTTAAAGCATTCTGAAGTCTGGTCACCAAGATAAAAGACATGGCCTTGAAATTAAAAGATTTTGAAGCAGAATTTCCAAAGTAGGTGTTGTTTTTGTATCTTTCAGTTTTCGCAAAGGTATACATTCCAATTAGCAGCAGCAGTATTGGTTCAGAATCACACATGAATTCGATGTTGTGACCACTCAACTCTGTTTCCCACTGGGAATCCGCCTCCGCACCATTCAGTTCAAGCAATTCTCTGGAATTCCAACCCAAAGATTCTCCTCTGGCTTCTTTACAAATTCTTGCATCATCAGTCAAAGTTAGCGCAAAGGAAGAATCAGAAATATCATTGAGCTTATATATTGCTATGTTTATCATATATCTCATAAAGCCTGGAATTACCATCTTTTAAGCAAATAGAATGTACTCATATTATTGGGCCGGAATTAAATTAACCCATATTTTTATCTAACCATTGAAGGATAACCATGTGTTTAGTAATCTTCTTGAGAAAAGTTTTATATCCTGACTCTAGAACCATACTCTATTTGTGGGTATTTCTTTCTTTTTGTCTTGATAAACCATATTTTAGCAGAATTTCTTGTATGAGGGTTCAATAGTTAATCAAATACCACTACACTCGTCTCTTTATCCTCAATAAAATTAGATTGTCTTGGATTTCTCAACTCTAGAAAATAAACTCTACTAATTTTTTTATATCATGTGTAATGTATACTCATTATGTCATGCTATCTCCCTTTCAAGATTTCTAGATATCCCATTTCCTATATTTTATGCAACACCTTAATAGAAAAACTTAGTAAAGACATTGTCTTTATCTCGTACCGTTGGTCTTTGTTCCTAGGATGATACATATCCCAAAATATAGTTTAGTCAAAGGTTTTCTGATAACCTTTCCTTAGGGTACCTCCCTTATCAGTTTAAATTTGATTTTAGAAGTTGTTTAATATGGACTGTCCAGTCTCTAAGATAATCTTATTCTCGATCTTAACATCATTCATGGGTTCTGCAACATAATAATACCCATAAAGTTATTCATTTTAACACCTTCTCATCCTCTCTTTATATAAACCATTACTAAGGTTTATGGTTAACATGATTTTGTTTCTTTCTTACTCTTTCAGATCATATAAAACTTTACAAACATCTCAGTGATCTCTCCTTAGCTCGGCGTTTAGAAAACCACGGTAATACAAGTCTTATTCCTACCAACTTTCATTAAAGACTATGGTATCAATCCATTAGGTATATTATCTAGGGTTTTTTCAACTGATATTTTAAAACAGTGGGAAGTTAGAGGAGCTTTGAATAAATTTTGGGGTGTGCATTTAGGTTTTCAAATAAGGGAAGTTGATCCGAACCTCTTCATTATCACCTTTAGAACTGAAGATGATCTCTTTTGGATTTCGTCAAATAGACCTTGGTATCTATTTGGAAATGTTCTTGCTACAACAAATGCTTCCCAAGGGATGTGTATATCAACTGACAAAGTTAAAGAAATCTCGATATGGGTTACCATTTCAAAATTGGACAAGTTTCAAGAGTATGCAAAGGAAGTGAAACACCTGATTGCCTCCCTAGAGTTTTAGTTTGGGTGAACATCGAAAAACCTCTTATAGATCATCTGTTAGTAAAAGTAGGAAAGTGAAAAAACGGGGGTATAACAACCACACCCAATAATTCGCTCGACAATCGGTATGGACTAAGATCCAATATAATTCCGAGAGCACCAACTTAAAAGTGAGCTCAATTAAGAGATATATCAAAGAGCTTTTCTCTATACAATCTGCAATCGAACAGATAGGAATTTGTGAGCTTGATTGATATGAGAAATAACTTGGACGGTACTAAAGACTAATGCCCAAGTGTCAATCAAGTACTATCGAACAAGCAAGGTCGGATTTATCAACTGATTGAACAACGCACGACCGGTGATATTCTAATTATATAAAAATATAATGCGGAAAAAAATAGCATATATACCAGAAATTTTGTTAACGAGGAAACCAAAAATGCATAAAAACCCCGGGACCTAGTCCATATTGAACACCACATTGTATTAAGCCGCTACAGACTCTATCCTACTATAAATTAACTTCAGACTGGAATGTAGTTGAGCCCTAACCAAGTATCATACCGATTAAGATACAGTCGCGTTCCTTACGCCTTTAGAACCACGCCGGATTCTACGCATTTGATTCCCTTAGCTGATCTCACCCACATCTAAGATGTACTACGACCCAATGTCGAAGACTTATAAACAAATCTGTCTCCCACAGATATGTTTATTCTTTATTTTGTTTTTGTTCCGTCTTTTGATAAATCAAGGTGAACAAGAACCAATTAATAATACGGTCATATACTCTCGAAGAGCATCCTATAAATATCAATAACCCAAATGATTAACATAAAAAGTTATTACGGAATCACAAGAGTCTTAAACGAAGAACTGTTGTGATTACTTTTTATATCTTACATATTGGAGATAAATCTCGAGTAAATCTTATGGAAGATAAAACTCAATATGATACAAAAAGTAAGATCAGAATATGAAACTACATAGAAAATGGTTGGATCTGGTTTCATGAATCCCAATGAAGTCTTAAATTTGTTAACCTATAATGGTTTTAGGAAAAACCTAGGCTAAAGGAGAATCGATTCTAGTACTCAACTAGGAACACACAGAAGTGTGGGGATTAGGTTTTCCCATTGCTTGAGTTCTCCCTTATATAGTCTTTAAAATTAGGGTTGCTTTCAATCAAAGCTAACATATCTAGTAACAAAGTATTCAATATTCACTGTTAGATGAAAACCTCATTTAAGATTCAAGCTAAGTCTGCTTTAAAATAAAGCAATCAATCTCCACCGTTAGATGGTCTTAGCTTTTTACACACAAATGAAATATACCTTCATTTATATATATATATATATATATATGGGTTACCGTACCTAAATGTGTATATTGAGTTGGATCAATAATATTTAACTGAAGTTAGCCATATGAACCCTTTGTCTTAGCCATATTCATCTAACACTTCTAGATCATATATGAAAATCAATCAATCATGAAAGATAATCAAATGAATCTAATTGTGTTTCAAACATAGTTGTTCAATTGTTCACTACCTTATAAATAATATATATGAACAAATTAAATCGGGATTACAAAGTACTTATACATGAATCAATTCATGAACATTGAGACACGGTTTGCGAAAATGGCATTCCTTAGATCATAAATTTTTTAGTTCATAAGTATGAGAATCATACATGACCGATTCTAGAACTTTACTACTATGTTCGCCAACTAGGTACGCGAATAGCATCTCTGGACCTTGGCATGTCAAGCCGTTCGCAAACCCGGTTCAAAAACATCCGTTCCGGACCCAACTCAGGTAGAACCTTTCGCATATATACTAGGTACGCAAACAAGGTTCCCGGGCCTTATCAGGTAAAACCGTTCGCATACTAGGCACGCAAACAAGGTTCCTGGACCTTATTAGAGCCAATGATCCTGATATTATTTTCTTGTGTGAGACAAAAAACATGAATGTGAAAATGAAGAGATTTACTTATGGTTATAATTACATGAACTATCTATATGTCAATGTTATAGGAGTTTCTGGGTGTCTTTTTATGCTGTGAAAAGATGGAATCCATATTGATCATGTTGATATGAATTTTAATTTCATATCTTTTTTGGTAAATATGGATTCTATATTTGGTCATACTTTGCTCAATTGTATGTATGGTTCCCTAGACAATGTAGGGTGGGATAGACAATGCAAATACCTAGAGAACTTAACTATTAGGTATATATACTTGTCCTTGGATGATATTAGGAGACTTGAACTTCATAATTAGACAAGAGGAAAAAGTTAGTGGCAACTTCATTAGGAATCCTTATACTTGGAGCAATCACAAAAGTGGAGAGTCTCTCATTGAAGAAAGACTTGATAGGGCTCTAGTTAACTTTGAATGGCTTGATTTTTTTCCTAATGCTATTGTTTATCATTTGGTTAATATAGATAGTGATCATGCTTCTATATTACTAGTTACTTGTAGGGCTGATAATTCAACTTTAAGACCCTAAGGTTTAATAGATGCTGGCACAGTGATAATAACTGTAAAGGTATAATTGCTGATAATGAAAATGGATCAAAAGAATATAAACACACTAGATTCTTGTACAATGGTAAACTGTCCCTTAAGTAGTGGAACATAAGTTCTTTTGGAAATTTCCAAACTCACATAAATGAAATTCAGAAACAGCTTGAATATGTCTCTTGTAATATTCATGATACTAATTGTAATAATCTTAAGAATAGCTTAGAAGATTCCTTGAAATATTGGTATGGTGTGAGGCAAGACTACTATATGCAAAGAGTTGGGAAGAACTCATAATACTAAGCATTTTCATGATAAAGTTAAATTTAGAAAAAGGAGAACTCAGATAGATTTTCTGAAAAGTAGCACTAGAGTTTGGTCAACTGAAAAGAGCATGATAGCAAATGAGCTTAGGGATTATTTTAGTAAAATGAATAGAATTACAAACCCACCCAATGATAATAGTTTTCTTGATGTGCTGGAACCATGTATCACTGAAATGAGTAGAACTACAAACCCACCCAATGATAATAGTTTTCTTGATGTGCTAGAACCATGTATCACTGCTGAGGAAAATGATATATATCCTTATTCATCCTCCTTTTGATGAGGAGATCAAGTTTATAGTTTGTCAACTGCAGCATTGGACTAGTCCTGGTCCTGATGGATATCTCCTTGGTGGAAATCATTTTAAAGGGAAATTTAATTATTATTATTTTTTGAAGGAAAAAGCTAATATAATTGTGATGTGTATAGGGGGGAACATTTATTAAATTGGAATACTACAAATTATTTTATACTACCAGATTACCCTCTCACTAAACCCAATTGACCAAGAGATTCATTATATACTGTCAAAAGAATCGTTTCACCCAAATTGCACCGTCAAAACACAAGTATTCTTTTGGATCTTCTTCTTTATATTCTTTTACCCAAATCGTTTCACCTAAATTTGTAGCTCTTTTTATCTGTTTTGTAGCAAGTGTTGCAACCAAATATACTCTGATATAATCCATGAGGTACCAAAACCAACTGGTTTCAGAATTTACTCTAATTTAATTCATCGATTAACGTATTTTGAAGTTTGGATTTAAAGGAAAGTTTAGTTTTTTAAAATTTTATTCATATGTATGTGAATTTTTTGTGGCTCCAAAATATTCTAAGAACACACACGTATATATCATCACTCTACCCACGATAGGATCATCGAATCGTCAATAATACATGCAAGTAATTTAGGGAAACATGAGATAACCCATATATTCCAAATACTTAACCATCCGCAACTTCTTTAGTGCAAAGAATTATGAAAACAATACTCATCAAGTGTATCTGAAAATGCGTCAGTATAGCCAGTCACAAACTGATGTCTGCTGGAGTAGCAGTTGATTACGACCATGATGACATCTACAAGGGGGCTTCTTCAGACTTGCTTCACCATAATGATGATCCATTGGTGGCTGAGGTGAATGCTTTTAGGTTGTGCAGTAATATCGCAAAGCCCTCAAATGTTCAAAACCCCATTTTGCAAGGTGACTTTCGGGTTTCGGCGCATGGTTAAATTTCTTCACCAGAACTCCTCTGTTATATCTTGGCGCTTAAGGGACTATAATAGCAGTATTATTAGAGGACATGAGAAGCAAAGTCTTAAAACAGTTTGCTAATCCGACATCATAAAAATGTAGTGTTAGACTAACTGTCAAGTAAGAAATGATTTGCATCTATGTAGTCACCTCTCTGAGCCATGACACAGTAATCACATCCAACTTGAGTACATGGTTCTAGAGGAATTTTTTTGATATACTTTGCAACAGTAAACAAATACTTACCAAACTGTAGTATGTACAATAGATATTAATTCACAGAGGCTAATGAAGGAAAAAAAAACTATTTAGATTAATCCCACGTTGTATGAGTTTGTGTGAGTTATCCAAGATCCAGCCGTTTATAAATTTTGGGCAACCCAGATTAGTTAGGCCCATGAAATTCAATATCTAAGCTAAGGAAACGGACCGAATAGACCTTCCCCTTGGCCCTTGTTTTGTTAGACTAAGAACTAAAATCAGGATCACTCTCTCCTCCAAAAGCTAAAAAGGCAACTATAAAGTTCCTCCAAAAAGGCAACTGTGATTTTAACTAAAATAAGGATCACTCTCCTCCGGAAAAAAATTAAAAAGGCAACTGTAAGTTTAGTTTGGTGTTTCGGATATTTAAGTCCTACCTGCGTCTTTGGAAAAATTAACCGAACTACACTTTCAAATTTGTTCGGTTACCTGTTATTCGCATAAGGTAACCGAACTCCTTTGACCTAGCACAAATCTACTTACATTTTTTTGAAATTTTGGACCAGTTCAACCAACATTATCTAAGATTGAAGGATACCTGGGTACCCAAATACTCTTCCTCCGGTTGTGGTTGGTAAAATCCATCGTTTTCATCTTGAGATTGAGTTTGGGGGAAAATACAATCACCATCTAAGAAATAACTAATATCCGGATCATTGTGAAGTTTAACGAATACTCTAGGAGAGGAAGGAGATGAAAATTCAGATGAGCTATCATCACTTGAATACTCAAGCTTAGTGAACTAAAAAAAAAAAATTCATGTTTTTCTTCTTCATCTTCTCTAACTTTACTCTCTCAATAATTCTACTTCTTTTCTTAAAAAAAAAACATCTAATTTTTTAATCTCACTAATTATCTTTAACTTAATCATTTCACTAATTATCTTTAACTTAATCATTTCACTAATCATTATCCAAAATTAATCAACAGGGTAATTTAAGTATTAATATAAATATCTAGATAAGAGGTGACGTGAATTTACTTCTAATGTGGTCCTAAAAAAAGAACCATCTTTTAGGGACTACCCAAAATATGTGGGGGACTACCCAGTGATACAAATGTCCACCCTACAATGATAAGGGGTGTCCTAAACTGTGGAAATGACTAACCTACCCTTAACATATATATATATATATATATATATATATTACCACCTCCTCTCATCACCACCTATATATATAACCACCTACTCCCATCACCCCCGTCACTCACCACCACCACCACCACCACCGACCACCTTGAACCACCACCACAACCGCCTCTATATATAGCTTAATTTAATTCATTAATAAAAAAAAATCAAAATCAAAATTATAACAAACTCATTACTTGTCATTCGTTTTTTGTTGCAAAAATGAGAAGTAATCATTAAAATGAGTTGAAAATGTAAGTTGCAGAGAGAAGTTCGGTTAGGAATTATGTCAAAAACTTTGTCGAACTAGCCGAACTCAACTTTTAATGGAGGTTTTTCTTTCAGAAAAAAGTTCGGTTACATCGCAAATTTTTTTTTCCTAACCGAACTTCAGTTCGGTTATGTCGCAAATTTTTTTTCCTAACCGAACTTTAACTGAGTTACAAATAGGCATGTGGTAAGTTAAATAACTTAAATCATATCTTCGCACTTTCGAATCATGATAAGTAAATAGATGAAGGCGTCTTTGCATATTATGGCAATGTGTATTCGATTCTTATATCTTTTGTCAAGTCACTTAGCTTATAAGCCATGCTACATACAAATGGAAGTCCCAAAGAATAATACATTCCCTTGAAAATTCTTTATCATCAACACCGGAGAGAGGACGTCCGGTCGTGTTTTAGAGACGTGTTTAACGGTTAATCTACCAGATTCATTTCATCTGGCATGGGTACAATGGTTAGTATCAGTTGACAAAATTACAAAAGAAAAAAGGTTTTGTTGGGTTAAAGTGGGCACCATCATGGTGGAAATACTTAACAAAAGCACACACTTTATAAACCTTTTTGGGAACAGGAGACGTGGAGAACAGTAGGCAAAAAAATTGTTTAATGATCAATCACTAAAGAAAAAGGTTTTGTTCGGTTAGGTACCAATTTATTTTTTCCTAACCAAATTGAAGTTCGGTTAGGTATCAGCTTTTTTTACTTAACCGAACTTTAGTTCGGTTACGTCGCAATATTTTTTTCCTAACCGAACTTTTCTCTGAAAACTTATATGTTGAGTTCGGTTACGTCGCAATTTTTTTTATTTTTTTTCCCAGCCGAACTTTTAGTTCTACATTACGCGTAAAAAATTTCCTAACCGAATGTTCTGAAACAAAAAATTCCATTAAATCTGAGTTCGGCTACCTGTGTTTTTAGAAACATTAACCGAACTACACTTGCAGATGAGTTCGGTAACCTGTTCTTCAAATGTTGTAGCTGAACTTTGTAAACCAAACGGAAATCAATTTGTAAATTGTTCATTTTTAGGAATGTTTTGGCCAATTCAAGCACCATTAACTAAATTTGAAGTATCCGTGAGTACTCAAAATATCATACTCTTGTTCTTCCTGTTTCCTTCTTCTTCTTATCTCTCAAAAAAAAAAATGTTAAAAAAAAAACAATCCAACTTATAAAACACTAATCACTAATCACTAATCCCTAATCACTAATCAGTTTTTAACTAATCATTAATCAGTTTTTCACTAATCACTAATCACTAATTAAGTTTATCATCAAGGGTAAAGTGGGTATTAGAAATAAAAATTATAAGGGGTGACTAAATATTACTTCTAATATCCTCCAGAGAAACTGATGGGTAGTCCCTCAACTTTTTTGGGTAGTCCCCAAAAGATGTTTCTAAAAAAATGATTGGGCAACCCATATTAGTTAGGCCCATGAAAATGCAATTCGATATCTAAGCCTAGGAAACTAAAATCAGGATCACTCTCCCAACAGGCAACTGTAAGTTTAGTCTGGTGTTTCGGCTATTTAAGTCCTATCTGTGTTTGAGAATTAGTTATCAATTTCTTTTTTTTCTCTCTCAAATTCTTCTTTCAGGTAATCCTTAATTTAGTTTCCGTGCTATCTAGGGTTTCTACATTGTTAACATGAATCATTCAATCGTTCTCCGTAACCTAGTTGATGAAATTGTTGAACATCTTCGGGATTTAATAAGTCTGCTGTTTAGGAAATGGGGTAATTTCTTCCAAAATTCAGAAATTAAAACTAAATCAAAGAAGAAGACCCAAAGTATATTGAGATATTTGAGGGGGGATTATTCAGAGGGTGTTGTTGGAGATACAGAATCCAAGAAGAATGGGCCAATGTTTAAGGATATTGGAGGATTGAATGGGATTCTGGATGAGTTGATCAGGGAGATACTTGATCCACTTTGCCATCCAGAGATGATGCCTCAGCTGCTGGGGGTTAAGCCTATCTCTGGGATTTTGTTGCATGGGCCACCTGGATGTGGGAAAACCATGCTTGCTCATGCTATTGCTAATGAAACAGGAATTCCATTTTTCGAAGTATCTGTTACTGAAGTGGTTTCTGGTGCGAACATGCGGGCTATCTTCTCAGAAGCATATAGAACTTCTCCCTCTATTGTATTCATCGATATGATTGATGCTATGGAAAACAAATGGTGACACAACTATTGATTTGCATGAATGAGTCGTGCCAAGTTCGAAGAACAACTGATCATGCAGATTCTGGCTCAACAGCTTCTAGGAAAAAACCTGGTTATGTTCTTGTTATTGGAGCCACTAATAGGCCTGAAGCTATAGATCCCGCTCTCAGACGGCCTGGAAGATTTGACCGAGAGTTTGTTTTGGGTTTTCCTGATGAAAATGCACGGACTGAAATATTATCCTTACTGTCAGGTAATGTTAGACTTGAGAAGGGTTGTAATTTTGATCTTGCAAAAATTGCTAAAGCTACACCGGGCTATGTTGGAGCTGACTTGTCAGCATTGGTTGACAAGGCTGGTAATCTTGCATTGAGAAGATGGATTGATAGCAAGAAAGCCAATAATGAAGAGTGGTGGAGGCAATTACCGTCGGAAGCTATTAGCATGGGTGATTTTGAGGATGCAGTAAAAATGATTCAACCATTTTCAAGAATTGAAGGATTTTCGGCTATTCCTAATGTTAAGTGGGAGGATGTTGGAGGGCTTGATCTCTTGAGAAAGGAATTTGAACAGTATATCGTTGACCCTATAAAACACAGAGAGGAATTTGGCATAAATTTGGAGCAAGGATTTTTGCTTTATGGACCTACTGGTTGTGGTAAAACTCTAATTGCCAAGGCTATAGCAAGTGAGGCTGGAGCAAATTTCATACACATCAAGGGCCGTGAATGTCTGAACAAGCGCGGGGCAGTTCGAACAATATTTAGTCGTGCTCGAACATGTTCTCCATGCATTATTTTCTTTGACGAGCTGGATGCTTTGGCAAAAAAGCGGGGAGAAGATGGGAGCTGGGATGCTGAGGAGCCTTTGACCCAGATACTCATAGAGCTAGACAGGGCTGATAAACGGCAACGTGTATTTGTGATTGGTGCAACAAGAAGACCCGAGGTGTTGGGCGAAGCCATCAAACGACGCGGTCGGCTAGGGAAACATATGTATGTCCCTCTTCCGGGTCCTAGAG
Source organism: Papaver bracteatum (assembly GCA_023529315.1). Classification (NCBI taxonomy): domain Eukaryota; kingdom Viridiplantae; phylum Streptophyta; class Magnoliopsida; order Ranunculales; family Papaveraceae; genus Papaver; species Papaver bracteatum. Next base: position 13,172 of record JAJJWX010000025.1, read on the forward strand.
AACGCGGGTTGATTTTAAAAGCCATTGCCAGGAATAAACCCATCTCTGAGGATGTAGATTTGATTGCAATTGGGCAAGAAGAAGCTTATGAGAATCTAAGTGGAGCTGATCTTGCTGCAGTGACTAATGAAGCTGCCTTGATTGCTCTAGAGGAGAAGCGAATGTCAGGTGAGGGCATTTTTGAAGGGAAGAAATGGATGATTAACAAAACACACTTTGATCGAGCGGTGGAGAAGATTGCACCTTCTGTTTCAGACAAACAACGAAGATACTGTGAGAAACTGTCAGGTGTTAGATGGAGAAACTGTCTGGTGTTAGGCAGCTGGGATGAGAAGGATAGCAAGTACAAACTCTCAACATAATATCACTGTTACCTCTTCCTGGGCAAAAACATTTCCAATTAGAAAAGCCCTGCATAACCACATACAATCATTATTCAGCAATGACTTTAGAAATTCATATGAAATGTAAAACAATTGGTCAGTTACTAATATTCAGATTTCGATGTATATTAACAGAAATTAGATTTTGGTGTCTTTGCTCAAAAATGACATCTTGATTCCCTGTAAAGCCACCAAATCTTTACTTCACACCTGCAAACTATTATGAATGATCAACAAACATGAAAGTTCCTGCAAACAATAGGAAAATAGTGAAGAGGCTAACAGGATGAGATGCATTTTAGAGGACCAACTTACCTCCCTCTGAAAGTGTACCCTGTTTCCATAAAGAAAGTCTGACATCAAATCTTGCAATTACTGGGTCCCATAGTTTTCGCACCTAATGGCATGCCCAGATATCCATTGCCGATTTTCTAACTTCTGCGATTGCAATTAATCTGGTCTTTGAAGTATTGGCAAGTGTGCCTTGTAACAGAAACTTTAAATCCGATATAATGTCTGCGAAGATGGAAAACACATCGTATAGCGATAGCAACTCCAAACTGTTTTTTTTTCAAAAGTCTGAGACGTGAGTTATAGACATGACTTCAATCCAAATAGAATCAAATAACATACCTGAGGATATCTGCTTCACCTCAATCTAGTTAAACCAAGCTGCAGTTACTGCCTAAATCAACTAAGCTTGTGCAGCTGTTAACGTAAACTGATGGGGCTGGTTTCTAAATCTCAATCAATCTGCAAAAGTTACATGGTGTGATCAGGTGAGTAAACCTGGAAACCACCATATTGCAAATGCAAACATCTGAGGTAAACATACAGCTGATAAATTTTAGCACTCACCTCAAAACTGACTCCTCCGAACCCTGTCATCTGTTTCATGGCAATTTTGTGCTCCGGATGACTTGCCAGGCCAGGATAATGAACACGTTTTACCGAAAACAAAATCATAAATAACAAGAGTTCTTAAAATCTCTCTTTACGGTTCTGCATTTGAGGATTTCTGAGGATAAACAGAGAGAACGCATTGGGCTTAGTAAGTTAACTTTGTAAAAGGAGCATTGCAAACAGACAGACTACTGATATATACACAACAACATCAGAGAGATTGGGGATTTTTAATCAGATCCTTGAATTTATTTTCCTTACTTGCCTATATTTTACTGAATTTACAAAACTCTAGTCATTTCAATACAATTCTTACCGTTGCCGATAATGAAAAAAATGAAGAATTCTCTAGACTTATTCTATCATTACAATTTACAAATGTTCTAACAGTATATATTATATGCATCTGACTTCAACTGTCTGTACCTGAGAAAGCAGCGTCCCAGAAGGAGGAGGAGCAGCTGTTTCTTGTACTGCTTCGACTGCTGTTTCATGACTTTGGAAAGTGTTCGCCTCCTTTAGCGTCCCAGAAGGAGGAGGAGCATCTGTTTCTTGTACTACTTCGACTGTTGTTTCATGACTTTGGAAAGTGTTCGCCTCCTTTATAATCCCAGCCAAATCTGCACATTTCGGAATCGCCAGCATTTTTTGTTTTGTTTTGTTTGCTTTCTCTGCACTCTGTAGATGTGGAAAGATAAAAGGATAAAAATGAGTTTGAGAAGCTTTTATAGTGGTATAGAGGACTGGAACTCGTACAAAAAAGATAGCCAAGTCGCGAGTCCTCCGACAAATGCAGTGAGTGAATAAGATAGCCAGCTGAATAACAGCGTTTTAGATAGCCAGCTGAAAAACAGCGTTTTTTTTTTTAACGTGGCCAAATATGTGGCAGAAAAAACTGTTTCTGTCTTTGTCACGTCACTTGAACAACCGAAAATCTAGTACAGTAACCCTGGTCCTACAATTAAACATCCTCGATTTCATCGACCCAACTTAGTTGACCCATTAGCAGCAAAGAACTTTTCCTAATCTCTCTCTTCAATTTAGATGACCCCCTAGGACCATTACTAGGAAAGAAAAGTATCCATCAACCGTACTAAAAGGAAGAAAGCTATGTTTTATCAGAAACCCTTAACTAAATATTTTTGGTGATGGAAAATCTGTCCTTTTAGGATTACTATTAATAGTAATGATTAGTTAAAATAATTTTGATTAGTGATTAATGATTAGTTATTAGTTTTAAGATTATTTTCAACAAACCCTTGAATTGTAGTCATTTAGGCAGCTCCCGGGGTTCGACCTATCTTATGTTTAATCTCACTTTTGTAGGTTAAAATCATCAAACGTTTGTGTTTTTTCACTAAGGTTCGGCGAGTTTGGATAAACAGTTCGGCTAGCTGAAAGTGTTGATTAAGAGCCGAACCTACCTTGTAGATTAGAGTTCGGCTTGTTTCGAATTGTCCTAACAAGCCGAACCCTACATTGAACTGACTGGAAGAAAAAAATGTTTAGGGTTTAGGCACATATTGTGAATATCGTAATAGCCGAACCTCGTAAATGTGCTAGGTTCGGCACATATTATGATTATCGAGTATGTCGAACCCCTATGCATCTCTTTCTGTGACTAGGTTCGGCTTGAAATTGCATGAAATTTCAAGTCGAACTGTTCATATACACTTACAGGAAGCTTTTGTGAAGAACAGTTCGGCTAAAAACACAACTCAATTTTGAGCCGAACCCAACACCGTAACCATCATTTAATATCATATGAGCCGAACCTGTTTGAAATATTTGGTTCGGCTTGTTACCTAAGTAGTATACATGCTAAGCATACCATTCATAATTTGTTAATTATTCAGCCCATATTGCGATAATCGTAGTAGCCGAACCTTATAAATGCACTAGGTTCGGCACATATTATGATTATCGTACAAGCCGAACCTAACCATTAATTTTTCTTTGTAGTATCTAAAAATGTTCGGTTGTCCCGAAATACAAAATATGTGCCGAACTAAGGTAACTTTCATTGTGTTGATGAAAAGCAGAGTAGTTTGATAGGTGAAAAATTAATATAAGACGAACTGTTCATAAACACTTTGTGGTGAAAAATAATAAACATTCGGCTGATAACTTGAGACAAATTATCATTGAACATCAATCTGTGATCGTTAAAAACCAACTTTGTTCCGAATTAAACCTATTCAATCAATCATAAATAATAAAATAAGAGATGGGTTTGTGATAAATACCTTCTAATTCCATTTTAGGAGTTGTTTTTTCAATCAGTTCAATTTTTGGTTCAATTTCAGATTCTGCACATTCAACTTCTATTTGTTCTTCGATTGATGGATTAGGAAAGGAAGAAGGAAGAAGAAGAGATGTATATAATAGGAAACTGATTTTAGTTTTAGTTTTTTTTAAGGGTAAGGACATATTAGTAATTTAAATTATTTGAGGGTATATAAGTAATTACACTACCCCTTATAAAGTCATCTTGGAAGGGAAAATATTTTTTTATGCCCAGAAAGTTTTGTGTATGCCTAAAAACAGCTTTCTAAAGGAAGGGAATAAATACCAAAAGCTAAAGAATTGGCTTTTCAGGCCTCTTTTTTCCACACATCAAGGCCCGTTTTTTAAAAACCAAATCTAGGCCTATTTGGAAAATTATGGTAAACAGAAAGTTAGGTAGTTAGATCATGTCTCAACAAGTTGAATTTCCTCTCTCCACTCTCTCCACTCTAAAATAGTGAAAAAAGAAAGAAAAAAAAAAACTACCTTCACAGTATTTCGTCATGGAAGAGTAATCTATAGGCAAACCTTTGGGTGATTAACGGGTCATGAGATACGAGGAACGGATCTGGACGTTTTTGATTGACAATGTGGTGATGAAAATTTAGGTTTTTAAATCTTGTTTTTTTTTCTCTTTTTTGCTTTATTCTGAATCCTCCCTTCTTCTAGTTCGAGAAATACAAGTTGTGGTTCCATTTGACACAGGTATTTTTCCGGATCTTTGTTTCTTTTATTTGTTTGGGTTTGAATTGATTCTCTTCAGTTCGGGTAAGTGAAATACAAGTTGTGGCTTCAATCGACACAGGTATTTCCACGGACTGTTGCTCCATTTTTTGATTGAATCTATTTTTCCCTTCTTAAGGTAATTGGGGGTACTGTTGTACTAGGTATAACAACAACAGGGGATTTAAGATTTCTTTTTCAAATTTATTTTATGTTCTAATAAGATTTAGTTATGCATCGAATCATTGATTATCGTTCCTCTCTTAGGTTGTTCTCGGTATACTGGTATTTTTGGTCTCAATCCCTTGAGTTTGTGATTATCTTTTCGTGTGATCCTGGTTTGTAGATCTATTAAATAGTTTTTGATATCCAAATTATGATTGGGTATGTGGATTGGAATTTTGCAATCGAATTTCCTTTACCTAAAATCCCAATATTGATTGGTTTTATTTTCTTTCTTTTCTTTTTCTTTTTTTCCCCAAAGTTGTTTGGTAAAAGTCCTGAATTATGGTCCTCCGGTATCTCTGTTCTCGTGCATCCGCTCTTGAATGTTTTCTTCAAAAGTTGTAGGTTGGTTGCATCTTTTTGGTTAGTTTTCATTTTGAAAACTTTACCTTTAGTATTTGCCTTAAAATCAGTATAGTTTAATTTTTGGTGTTGTTGAACACTTGGGTTGGCATTTCTGCACCAAAAATGGTTGGTATCTTGAAATAAGTAATTAACAACTTTATCCTCCTGTTCAGATGTATGTGCATCTGTTCTTGTTAATTTTCCAAGTCTTCAAGGTTAGGTGCTTTATGAAACAAGTGTATGTGCACTTGGTTTTAAAGGAATAATGTTTAATTTCCAAAGTTTTCGATCTTAAAAGTGTTTTCATAAGCTCTTAGATGAATAGGGCTTAGTGCTTCCAAAAAGGCGAAGTTGCTTATTGAAAAAATGTCTCTTCATTTTATGCACTTTCAGTTATAGTAATGGTTTATTTTTAAGAAGATTAAGAGATCTGTTATATCTTTTATTAAAAAATTAGAAAATGGGACTTTGATTGGTTTTTTCTTAATTAATTTTAAAATCAAGGTTCGTCTAATCATTTAGAAATCTGAAAGAGATAATACTGATAGGATCAAAGTAGTTGTTCTTACTAAGTAAATTGTTAAAAGTAAAGTTGATAGGTTAATTTTTGGGGGGCTTGTTGTATATCAAAAGATCCGTTTCTGGTTGTAAGATGGATGAAAGGGTGTTCACATATAGTTTCTTAGAGAATTATGAACCAGGACACTAGTGATTAATGGGAATTACCTAATAATAAGGTGTTTCCCTTTCCGGTAAATTTTATTTGTTTATTGCTAATCTTACGAGGCGTGTCTTCGCCTTTGCTTGATTGTTTTCCGATAAGAACCAATGGTAACACCCATTGTTTCAGTTTTCTTATTTCTGTGATTTTACAAATTAATTGGAATAAAATCATCATCACATTTTTTTTGCAAGTCATAACATCACATCTAAACCTACGCTCCTATGACCCGATAAAAGCCAAAGGTAAGCTGACTTCATCTCTTGATTTCTTTACTCCTTTTGTCTCCCGGCTTAACCTTCATTTTATTTCGTCGTAATTTTCTTATATTCAAGTTTTTCCGTGTATGTTACTGGTGATTCATTCTGAAGCGACTTCTACCGTTTTAACAAACAAGAACTCACAGCACGAATACAGGTAACAAAAGCTTGAGGGGCCCTAATTGCTTTTTGCAGATAAGGTTGTCCTTCCCTCAAGCTTTTGAAATAAAACCATTCATTTAAGATAGTTTGTTTGCTTTATTTTGTGAAATGTTTTACAATTTTCGTGCATCCTCTTCTTACATACATGTTAGATCTTAGATACTGCTAGCATTACTAAATAATATCGTTATGCATTTTAGTCTAGGCTTATAAGCTGAGGTTTGAATAGACTCAAGATCAACAATTTACATATGTTTTTTGTCCTTTTTCTTTTCTTCAAACATGTGTTAGAATAACAAAAAATATTTTTTCAGAAAATACCTTAAGGCAGATACATTATTTAATTTTGATATAATTATGAAAATTTTGGCATGGAACACTTAAGGGTGTGGCCAGAAAAAAACTAAACAACATTTAAATACATTACTAAACATAGAAAAGCATGATATCTTGTTCTTATCTGAAACAAAATCTCAAAGGACTTTAGTGAGAAATTTTTTAAATTTTTTTCCTAACTATCATATTGTAGACCCAGAAGGTACAGCTTGAGGCTTAGCCCTTGCCTGGGTTGATGGATTCCATTTTGAAATTGTGCAATTGATGCGTGTCATAGCCACAACAAATTAATTAAGATATTTCCCACTAATTAACTGGTAATATAGCGGTAGTAAGAGATCGTTCCCACAGAGAGCTATGTAATCGATATGTTATTTAGATAGAGAAACAAAGTAAAAAGGGAGGTTGGTTTATAAAATAAATAAAAAGAGAATAACAAATAAAAGAAAGATGATCAAGGAGTCCTTCGCCGTTACCAAACGTTGACCCAGTAGTATACTTATCTATCTTCGTTGGAACCATTCATCACCAACCGTAGGAAAGTAGCTGGCGCAGTGCTATCCCCAAAGTCCCTTATGTAACCAGATATCGAAGCGCTCGCATATCAAATTCTATTCAACTGAACCACCAAGTAGTAGTGCACTCAAGGTGTAACCCAACCGGAAGCTTTAAGTTATGTGAACTTAGGTTGATCCTAGCAGTTAGACTCTTAGCGCAAGGTCCACTTACTAGTGTTGTCTTCACACACGATTGCTCCACAGAATCCCTCTGCGAGGTCTCACGTTCTCTACTTATGTAAGGACTATTCAACAATTACACGGATATCCTAACCCTTTACTAGCAATAGAATGATCAACAGATTAATCCAGCGTGCACTCCAAACAATCTAATCAATCAATCATAAACCCTAGAAATAGTGAAAACAAACGATTATGTGATTAAAACTACGAATATATTTATATAATAATGTAGCTTCACGCTAGAACATTGAACTCATCCTCAATCAACAAAAGTTTAGCTTTTCATGATTACACTGTTACCCGGTTTCCCCCTATAGGGGTAAACCCTAGAATATTTTATGAAGAACAAAAGTATAATATGAGATGTAGAGATGAGATATATCATATCTTATTAGGTTAAGAAGTATCTCTTATATATGTATCTCAATTGTAGAAGCGGTCCGTGCTCGATCCCGGTCAAAGAGTGTTTCCAAAACCTTATCAACATGCCTAAAATAAGTCTCTGCCAAATCCTGGCCGTGAACATTAGATAATGGACCGCGCATAAGGCCAAGAAGCCCAACCTATTTACTTGTTTCATTATCGAAGTTGGCTTGTCAGTTCCGTGGAACTGACAGCCTTTTCTTTTCTTCTTTTATTACGTACAGGTAATCCCGACCGCAACTTCTCCTGTATCATTTTTCTTGATTTCTCTTCTTTCAATCATGGCTGGGACTTTCAACCGCAACTTCTCCTGAATTCTTCTCTAAGTTTCTCGGTTATTTTACGGCTGAAACTTCCTAGCCGTATTCTCTCCGTCCACTTGAGTTTTATCTCATTCAATACTCACCGTCACCGGTACTCACTGCCAATCTTCGTCTCCAACGATCATTGACTACAGAAACCCTATCTCAGCTCCTATGATAGCAAACCGTAGCTTATTTTCTTCATTCCATGAACCCATTAAAACTCTTCTCCATCGTCTCTGCCATGCTCCATTACTGCCAATGTCAGCAGCGTACTCCCACCTTTTATCTGTTGTCTCTTCTCTTCCTTCTATATTTCTCGCGACTTCTCCATGTCCATCAACTCATACTCGGAGTCCATTCTCACATCAACATTCGAGAAACACCATCTTTGTCTCATCACGTTCAGTGCTTACCCCTTCCCCGTTTCTTCTATGCTCTGTCTGTAACTCCATGAACTTCTAAAACACCATCAACTGTCATATTCCTTCATTACCAATCCCGAGCACCACAACCTATCACCATGCAATCAAGCTCTTCTTCTTTATCATTTCCACTGAACAACACCAACTGCCATCAATCATCCGAGACTCAATAACACACTGCCATGCATGGAAGCGAGCTTGTATTCTTACTTGAACTCCGGCTTCATGGCAACAACAACTAAACACCATCATTCGAACATCACCTGTATTTCCCTGTTTTATAGTTAGCCCATCTCCATTAGCTCCACAGGCAATAACCTTCTCAACCCCCATCAATGGAAATCCCCGTCAAACTATCATCACCGGTAGATACCATCTCCTCATTCGAATTCAGCCAAGAATCGACTGAAGTTCCAACCAAACTCAACCCACTGATTTCCGTGACCACCAACAGAACTTCCTTATATTCGATCAACCAACAGCCTCACAAGAGAAACCCATTCTTCCATCTTTATCGAGTTATTGTTTCGTAACTCATCTATTCCGATAATGGCAGTAACCTATTCAGTTCCCAGCTCCCATTCAATCATTCGCCGGCAAGCCAACTCCTTCCGTTAGCACTAGACTCAGGCAATAATCACAGTCTAGTCCACCAGCAGCCATAACACGATTATCCATCAATCCTGGTTTTGCTGTCGATATCGAGAAGAAGAAAATGGTGGTAGTCCCATAGTAATTCCACATGTGCTCTTAGTAGTTGGCTTTCAACTGTCAGTCTTAGAAGACTGACAGTTCAGTTTTCTGCTTCACTCATGTTGTACTGTCAGTTCTGAGGAACCGACAGGCTTAGCTTCTCGTTTCTCCCATAACTTCTTCATATGATGTCGGATTGGCCCTGTTCTTTCGCCATTGGCTTCATATTTTCGTCCTCTTCAATGTGATGGCAAGAACTCTTGGAATCGAATGAGTTCTATTTGGTCTTTGTCCCTTCTCCACTTGTAGCTAACTTCTTTCTTTGCACAATTAAGTGCATATTCACTTTTTTTGGACGATTCACCTAGCAAAACATAAATAATAGAAAACAAGAGTAATATACAATAGTTCGCAAGAATATATATCAATTACTAGCATGGATTCGATACAAAATATATGCAAAATATGCACTTAACAGCAATGGAATCTCAATATGATAAATGTTATTGTAAAAAAAAACTTCAATTCAACATAATGGTTGTTAACCTGTTTTTATGGATCTCAAAAGCATGACATGAAATTAGAGGTCATGGGAAATATTGAAAACATAGCACATAGAATCAACCTAAATTCAATTCCATGGTTAGTTATAGGGGACCTAAACATCATCTTTAATAGTGAGGAAAAAGAAGGAGGTCTTCATTTTAACAGAACTAAAATGGACCCTATTTTAAATTTAATTCAAAGAACAGGTTTAGAAGACCTGGGATATAAAGGAAACATTTTTACTTGGAGTAATAATAGAGAAGGCGTGGCCAACATCAAGCAAAGGCTTGACAGGGCCATGGAAAATGCTCAGTGGAATATTGAATTCAAGGAAGCATCCCTTGAAAACTTAGTAGATGTTGGTTCAGATCATGGACCAATTTGCCTCTACGTACAAACTTTTTCTACTTCTTTCTCTCATTATTCTAAGTTTTATGATACTTGGTTAAAAGAACCTTCATTTATTAAGGTTATCAAGAGCTCTTGGAATTTCAGTTCTGAATACACAACTTTGGATCTGTTAGCTAACATTTCAACACTAACTACTAACCTTAGTGTAGGATCATAATATCGCAAGAAGGATACATTTGCGAAGTTTAGCTAACAACACTTTGCGAGCATCGCAGAATGATTTGAAGAATGACATAATAGATGATGATTGCAGAAACATGAGAAAAGTGTGATAACTCTGCGATATTTGTAGTGCTTGCGAAGATTGATAATAGAACTCTTGCGAGAATATCGCAAGTCTGATCCTAAAATAAAGGACAAATTAGCTGTCATCCACTATGTAATTCCCTATATAAACAGTTGAATAAGTGTAAGGAATATAGATATCTTTTTCGAGTGTTGAGCAAGTCATTAGGAGAGAGAAAGTTTAAAGAGCGATTGTATTCTTTTTTTCTTCCATTTCTTGTAACATTTTTGTGAATCAATTAATAAAAGTGTTGTTCTTAAACTTTAAAAGATGTGTTGATTATTATGAATTCTTGTGAGGGGTGTAGCATGGGATTTCCTGCTACTACACTTAGTAATTGGAAAAAACATGTTTTTGGAAAACCAAATAGAAAGATAAAACTTCTTTTAAAAGTATTTGATAATTTGAAGGCTAAACCACCCTCCAATTGTATAACATCTCTCGTAAACAAGAAACAATTAGAACTAGAAGCTTTGTACGACACATAGGAAGAAATAGGAAAACAGCAGTCTAGAAACAATATGATAGCTTTGGGCGAAAGAAACACAACCTTTTTCCATGTAACTACTTTAAAAGGGAGAAAACGCAATAACATAGATAGATTGTATTCAGGACGAATGGTAATGTTGTCTCTAACAGACCAGAAATCGAAGAAGTTCTCACTTCCTACTTTTCTGATCTTTTCACTGATAATTCCACCAACTCAGAAGATCTAATTTTCTCACACATTAACCCCCTGCATTTCAATAGAGGAGAATTTTGAACTAACCAAACACTCCTTCTCTTGAGGAAATTTGGGATGTGGTCAAAAACCTAAAATCTAATAAAACACCGGGACCAGATGGATTCCCGGTGAGTTTCTTTAAACATAACTGGGATAGTGGGTCCTCAGTTAGTCTCTGTAATCCAAGATTTTTCAAGAATATGAAGCTTCACTCGGAATTAAACAAAACTTTTTTGTTCCTAATTCCAAAGAAAAAGCATCCTAAAGCTCCTGCTGATTTCAGGCCAATAGGCATGTGTAACACGCCTTAAAAAATTATTGCAAAGATCTTAGCAAATAAACTAAAAAAATCTTTAGAAAAAATAATCTCCCCTCTTCAATTGGCTTTTCTTTCTTCTAGACAATACCCATTATTGTAGCCCATGAGGTGGTTCACTCAATGAAAAAAAACAAAAAGAAAACAGGCAACATAGGCTTAAAAATTGACATGTCGAAAGCTTTTGACAAAGTCAATTGGAAATTCTTGATTAAAACACTAACTGCCTTTGGATCTCTGAACATTGGTGTGAGCTTATCTACCAATGCTTATCTACATCTTCAATTTTCGTTTTACTGAATGGTCACCCTTGCGGTGAATTCAAACCTTCAAGAGGAATTAGGCAGGGAGATCCATTATCTCCCTACCTCTTCATTCTTTGCATGGAAGTTTTTTCCCGCTTGCTAAGCCATCTTCAAAATACTAAACAAGTTCAGGGGATAAAATTAACACCCAAATCACCTCCTATCTCTCATCTGTTTTTTGCAGATGATATGCTCTTGTTTACCAAAGCAGGTTTAGGAAGCTGTAAGAACTTATTAGAAGCTATACATACTTTTAGTGTTGCTTCTGGACAAGTCATCAACTTTGAAATGTCAAGCCTCTTTTTCAGCAAAAAAGTGCATAACAAACACATAGGCATTATTTGTAGATTGATGAAGATAAAAGAAAATAAACATAAAAGATACACATCTAGGAGTGCCTTTGTTTATAGATAGATCAAAACTCAAAACCTTCGACAATATCATAGAAAAAATGGAACAAAAAATAAGGAATTGGCTAGGAAAGATTTTGCCTCAACCAAGTAAAATGGTCTTGAATAAGTTTGTTTTATCTAGCATGCCAATATTTAGTATGGGCTGCTTTGTCCTTCCAAAAAAGATAACCAAAAGAATAAATAACATACAAAGGGATTTTTGGTGGGGAAAACACACCAATTCTAAAAGCATTTACATAAAGTCTTTCGATTTTTTATGTAATCCTATAGATCAAGGAGGACTATGATTCAAAGAAGCTAATAAAGTGAACCAAGCCATGATCAGTCGCATATCTTTGAGACTTGTGATCCACCCTGATGACCTTTGGGCTCAAATACTCAAAGGCAAATACTTTAAAAATTCAGGAGCTCTGCACTCCAAGAAGAAATCACATGCTTCTTGGATTTGGAAGTGCATTTTACAAGGAATAGCTCATATCAAAAAGTATAGTATCTGGGAAGTGGTTAATAGTATGCTAATAAACATTTGGGAAGATAAATGACTTCCAGCTAGAGCACAGACTTTGGCTGAGTTATTTCCATCTAGAAACACAACTATAACAATTGTGTCCGAGCTCATCTGTAACGGACAAGAGATTTGTCCTTCCAACGTGTTGGATGTCAACCCGCCCAGTAAGGCCAAACCCCCATGTCCGTCACTCGAAGAAGAAACGAAAAGGAAAAATAGCATAAAGATGAAATGTAATAATAATATTCATTCATTTTATAAACTCAGGAACAATAAAATTTTCAAGGCCAATCAGAAACAAGAAATAAAATCACCTGTCGTAAACAATTTTATTTTCATTTTTAAACAGAAATTCTAGACATCTTGGATTAGCACCACTACGACCAAAATGCTAGTCCAATCATGCTAATCTAATGGGAAAATGTGCACTTATACCGTAAATCCAATAAATAGCGGTACACAAAAAGGTGAGAATTTCTATTTCATAAATATTTGACAACCAGGGAAAGCTTCACATGCGATTTTGTAACACCAAAATAAATACATTTCTCAAATGATTTTAGTTTAAATCAATGATACCTTGCTCTTTTGCCGACACAACCACAAATAGCTGATTAGTTTAAGCAATGCAGTAAAAACATTTGATACACAAATTCATGTAGACAGTTCCTGGCTTAGGGTAGACAATTTTAAAAGTAATAGTTCAAGAGGGAAAATACAGTGGACACCAATTACACTTAAACAAAAACAAATCCACAGCCACACTAGCCTTGCAGTAGTTAAAAATGTAGCTAAATATACATGAAAGGAGAATGCAAGACTTAGTAGTCATCAGTGGAGATCCATGTGGTGATTATACACAAAATGACAAACTAAATACCGAAATCAAAAGTTCTCCAGTTTTGGCAGACTTCAACCCTTAAACAGACATCATTTTTATCTCAAATGAAAAACATTAGTTATACACAACAAAATATGGGGAGCATATTTACAAATGACAAGAAAATAGACAGATTATGGAAATCAAACTACCCCAGCAACCGTGATATACAATATCATAAGATTAACAACATACTAACTTTCATAGCGCTAAGAGGCTTTCGTAAGCTCTGCTCGGCTTACTGCTGCAACTTCTCTTCGTACTCTGAGGGGGAAAAACAAAACAGGTGAGCGAGTGCCCAGTAGGGGTTACAACAACAAAAAAAGTAATTTCTGCGTGAAATATAAATGCGTAAACAAAGAGCAGCAAAAATGATAAAATGGAGAAAGAAATTCTGACGCAAATACCATTCAAACAAGATTCAGAGCCATAAATAAATTTAATCTACTATTCATGGCCAGTGCCACCGTCAGGGTAGTTCTGGTAACCAGCCATCGTTGCCGCAACGATCTTCCGGGTAGCCACCGAGGTGGTGGGGTGCCACTTAGGCCCGACGTTCTTAGAGTAGAGTCGCCTAGCTTCCGATAGTTTTCAAACGATTAAATGTAAACTCACACATACATTTCAAAACAGTAAAATAGCTCCGAAAACAAATGATTAACTAATACAAATCCAATCGCGGCAGTTTCAAACTCACTAAGAGATCAGTTCCGAAAGGAAAGGTTCAAACATTCTTAGTCTGGCACAAACATGGAATAACATTTCCAACAAACTCACATTTGAAAATTCAACCAATGAAATTAGTCCTAATTGTCGCGAGGAGTTTTCAGTGAACCATATGGCAAAGAAATACAAATTGGTATTGGTAAATCAAGGAAATATATCTAGTAAGTAGAACTTTTAAAATTGGCAACCCACTCCTTACTGTTAACATTTATATTGAAACCAAAGATAGCAAGCAAATATGTTTCAAGCTAAAAAGACAAGTCAGTTAATTAAGATGTCATTTTTCAATCCAAAGAGAGGAGCTTTTGTGAATGATCATTGCAGATACATTTAATACGATACAAGTGAACCAAGGGATTTATAAAGTACCCTTTCCTTCCTTTTCTTTTGCAAAATATCTGTGTTAAAATGCAAGATAGAAAACAAGTACTCCAAGTCATAGCACAAGAGACTTAAATCCATATTTCCACGCATTCTAAGGAAAAAATTTATGATTACAATGAAACAAAACACCAAGTATATTCTAGTACAGAAGGTTAAAAATTTTATTACAAAAGTTTGATAGAAAAACACCACTATAGGAGAATCCATTAGAAACTAAGTAAGTAGAAAATTTATGGGAACTCGATTGGGTAATTTTCACAAACAGATAGCAACCTGTTTAACTCAAGTTGAATAAAACCACAGGGAATTAAGTGATCCCATCATTTCAAATCAAAATGAGAAATTATGAAAGGAGCACCAAATGAAAAAGCAAGACTGATACTTGATTCACAAAAAAATAAGAAAAATATTTAGAAGGAATGAGATTTTCCAATAATTTGTTAATGGTATCAACCCATACTGTGAAGGAGTAAAATTTCACTAAGAAAAATCAACCAAACCATAATAGATTGAAATTATTATGAAAATAAAAGCTTCATGGCACTTCACTCTCGACAATCGGATACACAAACCAGTAAAATAAAGACGAATTTAACTACACACAAAATCATGCATAGTGACGAAAATCCATTCATCGGTTTGCAGAAATCGCATTCAACAAATAAAAATTAATGGAACATTTGCCAAAAGACTGATTAACACAAACGAAATTCATAGTTCAGTATAAAAAGAAGAGAAGGAAGTAAAAGAAATAACCCCCTACCTCAACTGCCGAAATCTTCAAGGGAAAATGAATTTCTTCTTCCGGTTTCAATCGAATGTCCAAATCAAAGAAAACATGAACAGCAAGAAGGAAAGCTAAGTTTTGGGTTTTACGTTTTTCTTATTTTGTTTTCTTTACAAGACATAAACAAAATCTCTTTTTTGCACGTACGCTCCATTTCTTGAGCCGTGTCCGCGTCCGACGCGTTGGGACGCTGACGCTAAAATATGTACTGGGATGCTATAATATTGGCCTCGTGTCCGCGTCAGTGTCCTGTCGAGTCCGCGTCGTCGAGTCCGCGTCCGTGCAACCCAGCTCATTATGAAACAGAAAAAGTGGAAAAGAAAATGGCGGACACAACAAAGAAAAATATGGAGTACATCTATAGATGATTTTGAAAGACAAAGATAAAAGTTCTTTAGGCTGTTGCATGCTCACTCACGTGTCAACCATGTTGAGAATTTCTAGAATTTTCTATCAATTTTACTAACCAAAAACTCTAATACTGCTATGGGATAACTACTTCAGATAGAAAAACATTTAAATGAGTTGGGTTAGGGCTCAAAGCCCAAGCAAAAATATCAGTGTCGCTACATCATCGGCTCAAACACACATAAGTGGAATATTGACTTGTTAACCTCCTTATTTGATAACTCAACTGTGCAGGAAATTACAAATATCATACTATACACTATAAATGAAGGTGGTCTGAAAACGGACAAACTCAGGTGGACCCTGACAAAGAATGGAGAATTCTCTGTCAAAACTCTTTATGCAAAACTATCTAACCCTTCTAACTCTATCCCTTCCAAAACAAATTTTTTTTGGAAGGGTCTTTGGGAAATGGATACTTCACAAAGGATTAAACTGTTTATATGGAAATGCTTACAAGATGCATTACCAACTAGACAAAAAATTAGATCTGTTGAAAACAAGTGTGTCTTCTGTGATAATGATGTTGAATCTACTTACCATCTCTTTTTTGATTATGATTATGCAAATTAAGGATATTTGGAATCTACATCCTATGGCCTATCAGGGAGTATCTCAAACTCAAATTCTCAGAATCATACTTTCTTGCATAAGTATAATAATTGGATAGCAGGGTATATGAATTGCATCTCAATGGCACTTGCTGCTACCAAGTGTTGGTTCATATGGAAAAAGAGATGCCTTAGAATCTTTGAAGATAAATCTAGAACTCCTGAACAACCAGCCTTAGACATAGCACGTCATTACGATTACTGGCATCCTACACAACTTCATACCATGGATCACTCTAATGACAGTCTCATTAAACATATTCCTTTCTGGCAATTCCCAAAAGTTAACACTGTCAAGATCAACTGTGATGCATCTTGGATTTCGGAACATATTAATGCAGGTTTTGGTTTTGTGATTCGCAACTGGACATGGACTTTCAAAGGAGCTGAATCAGGAACCTTCAGAACCTCCTCAGCTTAAGAAGCAGAAGCTCTAAGTCTCTTACAAGCTACAAACTGGGATGTCACAAACAACCTTCAACATCTAGTCATTGAGGGTGACTATCAGGCAATCATAAAGCACTTACAAGGGGAAAATTCTACAATCCATTGGCAGAGTATGGCAATATTAGAGGAAGTAAAGAGGAAAATAGAACTTTTATCTCACTTTATGGGTTTCAACTTTGTAGATAGGAAAGCTAACAGAGTATATGACCTCTTAGCTAAGAAGGGAATGAAGAACAATAGACAAGAATCTTGGCTAGAACAATCCCCACAGTTTTTAATTCCTTCAATTTCCTTTGATACTGTAAAAGCTTATGATTTATGTAATATTAGTAACCCTGCTCTAACTTTTCTAGAAGAAACTAATCTAGGAGATTCAGTCATCAGAAGACCAATTCACTCTGAATTGGTCATAGAATAGACTGAATCAAACGATTAGTTTCTCTTTGTTGCTATCAATCTACTTTTATCTTCAAAAAAAAAAAAATTGGCTTTTCTGGAGGCTAAGCGCGGTGGCGAAAGTCTCAAATTTAGTCATGCGGACGATATAACAGCTCCCCAAGTGTAGCATACAATGAAGAGGCATAGGTATTATGAACGTATGAACGGGACGTGGTGGATATGCACGTTTGGAGGGGGCGTAAGTATTACTCACGCCTGGCGTGACGGAGATGAAATCCTTCCACTTGAGTTAGTAATACATGATTTGTCTTATTTTTATTTCTATATCTGATGTAGTACATCTTTTCTATTACTCTGATTATCAAAATTTTGTTCGAGTATTTCTTGTCTTTCAAGCTTTTACTTTCCTAGATTAGATAGTTTTCCTTTTTTTTTACCTAGTCGGGTCATATATGCATACTAGGGAATGTCGTGTACCGCTATTTCACATTGTCCTAAGCTGTGGTATTAATCAGTTTTTAAGAGTTTGACTTTTCTTTTTATCTTTTGTTTAGGTGAAAAAAGATTAACAAAATTCAGTGTTTTGAAGGGAGGTTAAGAATATCATATTAGTTTCATTAAAGTTTCTTACTAATTTACATAATATTTACTAATTATTTATTTATTTTGCTTTTTAGTTCTCCTCACTTGATTTCTTTTATTTTTTGCATTTTCTACGATGATTGGTGTACCGAGATCGTAAAAAAAAAAATTCGTTCCAATTGTGTTGTTTTTTTGAATGCATTTTCTACGATGATTGGTGTACCGAGATCGTAAAATAAATTTTTGTTCCAATTGTATAGTGTTTTTGAATGAAATTTTGAGAAGTTGGGTAATGTCAGTGATAGAGAGGTGGATGTTTCTAGTAAAGTGTGTGCTAAGTTGGTTGTTGGTTTTTCATCTTCATTCTTTATTGAGTTCTTTGAGGAACTTGAAAATGATTGAATCCATGTCAACTGGCTGCGTCCGAATGTGGTGGTGCGATTGGTGGTCCATCACTAGTCCGGTATCCAAAGGTATGTATGTATCCATTTCATACTCAGGACATGAATACCAAACATTTTACAGATATAAATGGAATAAATTTAGTGAATCTTGTAAGCACACTAATACATTACAATTTTAACCTTATTTAGAGCTTCTCCAATGGTTGATGTGCTTGTTTCATATGTGTCAACATAGTCTTGAATTTCTCTTGGTAAAAAAATCCATACATAGATATAAATTCCTAAACATTAGGAACTAAAGAAATTCATCTCCAACCCAATCAATTTTTAATCTTTCGTTTCTTAAGTGTCATTTAATAATTGGTTCACAATTATTCTATTTTTATTTTACAACTTATTTCATTAACATGAAAATGACTAGGATGGGAAGACATTGTCAAGGTGAATTTCTAAAATGTCTTCTCAAAATTAAGCCATGTCATTCCACATTCATTTAAGAAGTTAGGGTTGGAGAAGGGTTTTAGAGAAAATTGATGTGTATCCTATTTGGATTTAGATATTTATCCACACACATATTCCATTAGAGAAGCTCTTACATCCTAGTTTTGTCTGATTTTCAAGTCCATTTAGAATTATCGTTCGTATTCCGCACTATCCTAAGATGAAACATTTTTTTTAATGTACGGTACGTGGTAAGTTTAAAATAAAACAATGCATACCACAGCGACAAACACCATTGCAAACCTTCCAACTCATAATGGTAATGTATGAAGAATATCAGTGAGCACAATAATACATTGATCTAATCATGGCTAATGGCCCAACAATTATGAGACACCAACAACAAAGAACTATTACTTCAACTTTCTACATAAGATGGACTGCACCAAAACCCAATTAGATGAAGATAAACACAGACGGAGCTTCAAAAGGAAATCCTGGACCAGCGAGAGCGGGAATCATATCCAGAGACACTGGAGGAAATCTATGGAAGAAACACCAGGGCTAACCACATCAATTCAGGCGGAAACATGGGGTTTACATTTGGCAGCACGAATAGCTACTCAACATCAATGGCAGAGGATATGGTTTGAAGTTGATTCACATGTACTAGTATCTATTATACAAACATAAGAACCAAAACCTCAGTACCTAAGGAATATGCTAACAAAAATCAACTCACTCTTGCACGATTTTCGAAGCTACAAAATTACTCATACTCGGAGGAAGGCAAACTAGGCAGCCAACGGACTAGCAAATAAGGCAGTAAAAGATCAAATACAAAGCACAGAAGCAACAACTACAACCAGTTGGGAATTTACATGCCCATCCTTCCTACAAGACATTATATTTCATGACAGGTTTAGCACCACCTATTATAGAGTTGTAACTTCCACCATTTAATAATTAAATAAATGGCTACCCAATTCAAAAATAAATAAATCTACATATCAGAAACTGAGTCTTGAAATCCTTGTGAGAAAAACGAAGGAAAAAAGACTAGCATACATTTTTTGATGGAATTTGTTGCGAATCCGCAACTACCTTTTATCAGCAGCGTAATAAGTAACAACCGAAAATGTTAAGAACATAAGGATATAAAAAATTATTAATAACATTAAACAAACTGTTATAACACTGCTCGTTCGAACTCGTAAGCATTTCTATCTCAAGCTTGTTATCAAGTTTAGTTGTCAAAACTATAAGTCTTGATTTCTAGTCTACTTATAGCTAAGTCTCGGATTAGGATAGAAAGTGTAGTTAAGCATTAGACTTCACGACGTTCATCGATTGAAGAAGAAGAACCACTAAGGGGAGATTGTGGAACTTCATCAATAAAAGGTATGTGGATACTTGAACTCATCTATCACTCAAAAGTATATCTACTCTATCTCCTATTTTGAGACAAAAGTCGTATAGATATATAGACTTCAATTATACAAATTTGATATTTCGAGCTGAGTTTAACTCGCTTACATATTTCGAAAAATATGTGTTAGTAAGCTTTCGTTGTAACCAAGTTCATCTTATATTCTTGATGAAAGTCAAACGATAATCATGTGAAAATCACCTGGTAACATCTTACATGATTTGTGTGAGACAATCATTTGATGTAGACTTGGAATATTTCGTATTGATCATTCAATCACTTTAAATTTGATTTGAAGCTAATAGTTTGTGTGTGACAACTATTCCCGTCTTCCGAGAACGTTTCAATGGTTGAAGTGAGAGTTTAGAACAATTGGATATAAGCACGGTATGCATACTTGCATATGTGTAATCCAAGTCCGGGAACCATGGTATGCACACTCATATGCGTACTGTTTGGTTTGTCAAGGTCCGTGAACTTAGTATGCATACCGGTATGCATCTTGGCGGGAGGTTCAAGTTCCGGGACTTTACTGAGGTTGTGGTATGCGTACCAGTTCACGTACTGGCGAATCCAAACTCAGTCCGGTCACTAAGGTATGCGTACCTATTTGCATACTTGAGTGGATAATGTAAAATCGATTTGTTCACGAACTAATACATTTATATATTAAGGAATGCAATCTTTTGCAAACCGTGGCTATAATGGTCATGACTTGATTTGAATGAATCAAAATCGATTTTGCTTCAATTGTGTCTTGTATACTTCTATGAGAATGTAAACAATTGAACAACTCTAGAACTAGTTTCATTTGAGTCATTTGAACTAGTTATGGTTAAGATGAATAAGGTTGATATGAAATTGTTCATATGGATAACTTCGCTTAACTATTGTTGAGCCAACAAAGGTGTACACATTTAGGTACGGTTGCTCATATCTAAAAGAAGTCACTTTTCATTTGTGTGTAACAAGTTAAGTTCGATCTAACAGTTGCAAGATATTAGCTTGAGTCTAATCAGGTTTTTATCTAACGGTGAATATTTAATGCTTTGTTACCAAGGTAACATTGATTGCAAACCCTGATTTGAAGACTGTATAAAGTAGAACTCTAGACCTAATCCCCACACCTCCTGTGTGATACTAGTTACGACTAGAGTCGATTCTCCTTTAACCTTAGTTTTTTTTATAAAACCCTGTCGGTTAACAACTTAAAGACTTCATTGGGATTGTGAAGCCAGATCCCACTATTTTATCTGTAGTTGCGTGATCTGATCTTGTTGTTTTCTATCGTGATTAAGTACTATCTTCTCTAAGATTGTCTCGAGATTTAATCTCCGATAGGCAAGATAAAAAGTAGTCACAAACATCTTCGTCCCATCGTTTGTGATTCCAAAATATCTTGTTTCGCTACCATACGATTAAGATTATTATGAGGTAATTGATATTTCTAGGCTGTTCTTCGGGAATATAAGTCCGGTATATCAATTGGATCATGTTCACCTAGATTTATCAAAAAATGGAACAAAAACTCGTATGTTTATCTGTAGGAGACAGATTTATCTATTCAATAGACTTTTATGTGTGAGACAGATTGGTTTATCAAGTCTTAGACTTTGAGTCGTAACAAATCTTGGTTGTAGGTGAGATCAGCTAAGGGAATCAATTGGGTAGAGTCCTGCTGGAATTCAGAGACGTAAGGAGCGCAACTGTACCTTGATCAGTGTGATATTGGTTAGGGCTCAACTATATTCCAATCAGAAGTTAACTTGGAGTAGGCTAGTGTCTGTAACGGGTTAATACAGTATGGTGTTCAAATCTGGACAAGGTCTCGAGTATTTCTGCATTTGCGGTTTCCTCGTTAATAAAACTTCTGGTGTCTTTGTTATTTCTTTTCCGCATTATATTTTTTTATATAATTGAAATATCACAGGTTGTGCATAAGTTCAATCAATTGTGAATCCAACCTTTGGTTGTTGATTATATTGATTGACACTTGAACATTGGTATTTGGTACCGTTTAAGCTATTTCACATAATAATCAAGCTCGCGAATTTCTATCTGTTTGATTTTCTGATTACATTGTGAAACAGAGATACATCTCTTGGATATATTTCCATTGATTGATTCTGACTGTCTAGTTGATTCTCTTGGAATTATATTGGAGTTTATCCATAGAGATTTCTAAGCCAAATATTGGGTGTAGTTGTTAGACCCCCACTTATCTAATTTGGTATCAGAGAAGACAAACACGTTTAAGACCTCATAAGTCTGTGTTTGTAGCAATCTGACTCTATGGACAATAGTGTTATCTCAATAAATGCACCACCAGCTCCAGGGATTTCAGAATCCTCTTCCATGAATGATTTAATAAAATCTGTAGAAGAAATTCTATATAAACCTCCACCAGGTTTAAAATCCCCTGAAGTGTTTTTAGGGCTTGAAAAGAAGCTTGAGAGCTTATCTCTTGATGTAGAGAAATACCTCCAGAAAGAGAAAGAATCTCTTGATAAGCTAAATCAAGTTATGATGAATAATATTCATGTTGAGGTTGATATTGATTTACTAATTAGTGAGAGCAATGTCCCTCCTCTGGGTAATTTAATTGGATGTTGCAAACTAAATAAATTGCAAGAGGAGTTCCCAGTCTTCAGACTGTATCATATCAAATCATGATTCAATTCATTGGTAAATTTTTGATACATGGTGTCATGATAATTGTTTTGTTTACTATTTTAAACATGTCAGGATGTATCCTTACACCAAAAGAGTTTCCATACGTAGTACTAAACATTATCTGCATACACTGTTTTTATTAAGTTTTAAAATGAGACATCATGGACTCAAATTTTTGTGTATCTCTCTAAAGTCTTTTGTAAAACTTGTAAAAACAAATTCTTGGATGTATCTCAATTTTTTTGAATGAAAAAGTAGTTGGAAAGAAACTATTTCTTGGTGCCATGGTGAGCAAGACATTTTTCACCTCAACATAACTTGATTGTGGTGGATGTGCATCCTCACTAAGAAATTCCCTTCTATGTATACGGTGAGGGAAGCACGAGAATTGGGGCGCACATGTTGCGTTAGGTATGATTTTGAATCTTTGGTAAGGCTGTAAAATTTAATTGGATTCTTCTTAAAGGTATGTCTACAAACTTGAGCAAGATTTGTGATTTTATCATTTGCTTAGAGTACTTATAATGATCCATGTACCTTACTTATCGTTCATTTCTACCTAACTTGATTTGTGTTTAAGGTTCTTAAATGTTTAGGTTTGAAAATAGTAGTTAGGGATGTTTGGACTTCACGGTACTCACACCATGTATGCATAACATCATTTAAAATCAAAATCCAGGTATTTTAGTACGCAAACCCGTTTTCATACTCTTCCAGGTCACGAAAAATCATTTGCAAACCCGTATGCATATTGGCCCGTAGACATCGATATTCGGTAAACTCGTTTTGGCCGCAACTTCTTCGTATTAAATCAGAATGACCTAATTCTTTTTGCATTATCTTCCCCTTTGAATTATCTTCAAAATGGTGATTGGTATTTGTCCCGACTCTTGTTTTTGAGTGTTTTGCTCTGTTTCGTCGCACTTGTTCCATTTCTCTTGGACTTGGGCACTTGGATTCTTGGAGTACTGATCTTATAAGCTCATTTATAGCTTTTGAAAGATGATTTTTGTAGTATTAATATTTATGGTTTCATATATTGCAAGCTATATGTGTGTTTGCGTCCGTGAACTATGATTGTCCCATATATGTCAAAAGTTAAGTCTTTCATATGTCATTATGAAAATATTAATAAAAGATTGAATGAACTTTTGACAAACAAAATTTAAGCCTATTATTATGTCATTATGAAAATATTGATTCAAGATATGATGAAATTTTGAATACAAATATTATGTCTATTACATATCTCTATGCAAATATTGATGAAAAATAGAATGAATCTTTGAATATTCCGCAGTATTGGTATTTCCCTGATCCACATCTTTGTGTAAATATTGTGCGGCCCCGTAAGTTTTCTTATGTGACCATTTCCGATTAAATTAATCATGGGTTCTCTTGTGGTTAATTTAATTGAGTATTTTGGATACAAATTCATGTTTCATGTGATTTGTTAATGTCCAAAGAAATCCTTCATTTCTTGTGAAAGTAAGGTCGCTCTTGTTGTTCTTTCGAGAATAACATTTTATGGGGGAGAGTTCTTGGTTGAACTTATGCTTAATTGCCAAATCTTTGTGGGGGTGCGGCTGTGGAATATTATAGGAGTTTTCTTGTATCTTTATTAACTCCTTGATGAATGCATTTAGTTTCGGCTATATGATTGCATATAAACAAAATTCATATGTTCTCTTTTGGTCATGAAGTATCTTTATGGAAATTTCATCAGGATCCTACTAGTTTTCGTACATTTGCCAATTTTTATTGACAAAAAGGGTAAGAATTAATGGGTAGTTCACACTACAAATACATATGGTTTACTGATCATTATGTAAGGGGGGGGTTCTCATGTGAAACGAAGTATTGACTAAGGGGGAGTGGTACATATCACCATAGTATTTTTGTCAAAGTTGTGATACAATTGGATTTTGATATTGTATAATAATATTATGACATTGTATAACAATGATTGAGAGCTTCTGTTTTCTCATTGTTATGGCTACATATCTTCAACAACTATGATGCTGAGTTGAACACATTCAAAATCACTAGAGTACTTGGAAGTGACGAAGATTTCGAGTAATATTGAAGAACCAAGGAAATCAAGCATTTGGAATGAGAGCTACAAGGTTTATTTATTTTATATTCCATTTGTATTGATAGTTTTGTCACTAAATTGACAAAGGGGGAGATTGTTAGAGCACTGCTCGGTCGAACTCGCAAGCGTTGCTATCTCAAGCTTGTTGTCAAGTTTAGTTGCCAAAACTATAAGTCTTCATTTCTAGTCTAGTTATAGATAAGTCTCGAATTAGGATAGAAAGTGTAGTTGAACATTAGACTTCACGGCGTTCATCGATTGAAAACGAAGAACTACTAAGGGGAGCTTATGGAACTTCATCAACAAAAGGTATGTGGATACTAGAACTCATCTATCACTCAAAAGTCTATCAACTATATCTTTTATTTGAGACAAAAGTTGTATAGCTACTGTAGAAATCGAGGGTTGTAGCATGGTTTGAGAGCCGGTCTATTACGATCCCTAATTTTTCAAAGGGGGGAGTCTATGTGTGAATCCGTTCGTAGATGTTTACCGCATAAGGTCGAACAGAGGTAGCTTCTCACTAGTTCGTTATTAAGGGCGCTAGCTCTGCAAGGGAAAGAGAGAGATGTTTTGAAGTCGCCACCTGACTAAGGGGAGTCAGGACCCTTTAACTAGTTTGAATTCTTTTGAGGAAAACAAAACTAGTTATGACTTTCATGTTTATGGTCTGTTATCAAAGAATCTGGGTAAGGAGATTCTAGTACGGGATGGGAAGGTGTTAGGAACCCATCAGCCGCCCAATCATAAGATTGGCCTCTACTTCATGATTAAAAGGGGAAAATGTTTATATAAATAGTGATGCATAGTGACGAATAGTGATGAAAAGTGATGCATAGTGATTGGTGAATAGTGATGCATAGTGACTGGTGAATAGTGATGCATAGTGACGAATATTTTTGATTTCTAAGGGGCTTTGTCCAACTCCTAAATTTTTAGAATCTAGTTCGACTCCAAATCAATCTGATAGTAAAGGATTAAAGGAAATCCTAATCATGATAAAGATCATGTAAAATCGAGGTCGACGATAGAGCCGCATTATAAGAATTTTTTGGAGAAACTTTGTTGAATATTCTAATTCAACTTCAGGTCCATATTTTAGAACTAGAATTAATTTCGCGTTCAAATTTGAAATTTGGATAAAATTTCAAAAAATTAAACAATTAACCTGCAGATTAGCTCAATAGAATTTGATTGATGCGAACCTTATTATTTTGACAATGGGTCTAATGTGGGAGGGAATTCCGCTTTATACCCACACTTTGATTTATCCCACTGGGAAAATTAATAATGAAACACAAATTTCTTATGTAACGCGAAGAGTAGTCACGGTGTTATTACGAAATGGAAAACCATTTCGTTCCCGTATGACTACATAATTTACCAAAGAGATATGCAATTAATATACCTGAAATATGATATAGAAACTTGAAAGTATTCTTATGACGATTCCTTGCTTCCGTTAAGTATTTTGAAAGTAATTAAAGTACCAGCAATTTAATGCTAATCTTTTAAGAACTTAAAGACAATTAACCTGAAATATGATATAGAAACTTGAAAGGAAATATTATCACGATTTCTTGCTTCCGTTAAATATGTTGAAAGTAATTAAAGTACTAGCAATTTAATGCTAATCTCTTAAGAACTTAAAGACAATACTTGATTTGATATTTCTATCAAGAATAAGCGAAAGAAAAGTAAAGGAAGAAGTGTTTAATATGAGAAGTTGCTATTGATTCTCGGTTTCGAAGTCTTTGAATGAGAAGTTCGATCTCTATTTATAGGGAAAAAAATCACCAACTCTCCGCCAAATCCGGGCTGATTTGTTGAATTTAAAGGCGTCATTTTTTTCTTCTTTTTCTCCTTCTTTGTTTTTCTTCAATTTTGTGCAGCAGTAACAAACATGATTATGACATGTGGGTCCCGGAGAACTGTTCGTAGCACTGTTACTATTCATAGTACTGTAAATGTTCATGTCGATGTTACTGTTCTAGTCGATGTTACTGTTCACCGCGTCAAAAACATGATTGATTTGAAATCAGGCTCCTACCCAAGCTCCCTATCGTCCCCGGGAAGCTAGTGATGTATTCAAAATCAACAATCATTGTTGATTAATATCCATCACCATCGTGATCATCATGATGACCACCATTAAAAACACTCATGTTCTTCATGAGGAAGTAGAAGAAGTTCCCTTAGTAATAGATCAGGTGCCTTTAGTAAAAAATGGGTGCCTTTAGTAATGTTGTATTTTGGCACCCCCCTATTATAAAAGACCTGACTCCCTCTAGTGGTTGATTTAAACTTGACTGCCATTAACTTCTTCTGAGTTTTGTATTTTCCTCCTCTTCAATGTGATAGCAAGAACTCTTGGGTTTGAATGGGTAATGAAATGGGTAGGAGTAGTGTTTGTGGGCTGATTTAAAGGATATGGAAATCCTTGATTGTTCCATAAAGAATTTCCCTTGTATTCGGATTCGAAGCCTAAGACTGATATGATCCATGGAAGGTGTGAAATTGGGGTGTCAACAGTTGACTGCCCCTTAACGAACAGTGAGGATAACAGTAGCACATCCTTTAGAAATTGACCACCTTGACCTTTAGTCTTATGATATTTTTTTTTGCTCATAACTTCTTCATACGAACTCAGAATAATTCCGTTCTTTCGCCATTGACTTCGTATTTTCCTCCTCTTCAATGTGATAGCAAGAACTCCTGGGTTTGAATGGGTAATTGGGTAGTGCTTCTGGGCTTGATTGGGTAGATCTTATGGGCTTGATTGGGTATAGCTTATGGGCTTGATTGGGTAGTGTTTGTCGGCTTGATTTAAAGGATATGAAAATTCAATAATTGCCACAAAGACTTTCTCTTGTACTCGGCTTTGAAGCATAAGACTGATATTTTCCATGGAAGGCGCGAAATTGGGGTGTCAACAGCTACATAGACTTCAATCATACAAATTTGATGTTTCGTGATGAGTTTCACCCGCTTACATATTTCTCGAAATATGTATTGGTAATCTTTCGCTTTAACCAAGTTCATCTTATATTCTTGACGAAAGTCAAAAGATGATCATGTGAAAATCACCTGGTAACATCTTACATGATTTGTGTGAGATAGTCATATGATGTAGACTCGGAATGTTTCGTATTGATCATTCAATCACTTGAGAGTTTAGAACAATTGGATATAAGTACAGTATGCGTACTTTCATATGTGTAATCCAAGTCCGGTAACCATGGTATGCATACCCGTATGTGTACTATTTGGTTTGCCAAGGTCCGAGAACTGAATACGCATAATGGTACATGTACTGGTGTGAGCTTCAAATTTCGGGACTAGACTGAGGTTGTGGTATGTATACCAGTTCGCGTACTGGCGAATCCAAACTCAGTCCGGCCACTAAGGTATGAGTACTTGTTTGCATACTTGAGTGTGTTAGAGCATTGCTCGGTTGAACCCACCAAGCGTTGGTATGTCAAGTTTGGTTGTCATATTTTAGTGAATCAAAACTCATTTAAGAGTCGCTTGATTTAAATGTACTAGAGTCAACTTCGTATAGGTTAGCTTGAAAGTATTAGGGTGAGACATTACAAGTATTGCGAAGACTTGAATAAGTGAAGAAGAACGGAGCTACAACCACAACAACATCCTTCCACTTGATGTTAGTGATATTTGACTTGAACTGTTTCATTCACTAACGTATCTTTCAAGTCGTGCATATCGAAAACATAAAAATGCGAAGCATGAACACTCTAGAAATACATAGTATTAAGGAATACAATATAAAGTTTCTTACTTAACCATTAAACTTTGTATATAAGACACCGATATAATCGTATGAATGCTATTGTGATTATGTATGGGTATGAGGTGAGGATTTCATCTTAGGGAACAATGTTTACATGTGTTCTAAGGAAGTAAGTTCATGATATCTGTTATGAACCGAAAAGGAAATCGCCAGGCGTTGTTGGGGATGTTCTTCATTGCATATCTTATGAACGACCAATATGTGTGATTAGTATAATGGCTCACGACTTGTTTGTGTTCTTGGTAAAACTGTTCACATGAGGCATGACTTATGTATTGGTATGACTTTTATTAGTGAAACCTATCTTAAGTAATCACCTGGGGTATGATCGGGTTGTGAGTGTCTGAACTTATTACTGGGAGATGTGGAACCGATCCTGGTAAAAGGTACAGTGCATCACAATGGGAACCGATCCTTGTATGAGGTGCATCAAGGTTTATGGAAGAAAGGGGAACCGATCCTATGAACATGTGCAACATGTTTTTTGGAAGGGGGACCGATCATATGGACATGTGCAGTGCATACAAGTTAGATACCAAATATATATGGGGAACCGATCCTAGTACCTAGTCAGCCGTATCTTTGGTAAGATAGTGTAATTATGCACAATACTCACATGGAGGTAGAACCGAAACTTGTTTTGGTAGAACCGCAAACCAATGAGTTGTGAATGAGTGTTACTTGATCAATCACGTAGTTCTTGAAAGTCAAATGAACAAATTCTAAACTTGTTTGGAAGTGTGGTAAATCGGTTTCAAGTGAACAAGTATGAAAAAGGATTTGCAAGAGTAAGATGTCGACACACTTTGAACACGGTGCATTAATGCTTATTCTATATTGTTCGAATATATTCCTTAACGGCTAAGAAGGAAGTAAATCCCAAGATCGAATTTAAATAATTTAAGAATCTTTTTAATTAAGGGTTTTTAATAATTATATATGGAAAATAAGAATTAGTAATGTGCATTTTCTAATTAAAGATTTTCCAAGGAGATTTCAATTATTTTTTTTGGATAGTGCATTCACAGGAATTATGAAAACCGAATTTGGTGGAGTAATGAAAAATATCTTGAGAATATTTTCGGTTTTGGAAATTCCTTGGTGTCCAAACTTTCTTGTCTATAAACACTTTGAGTTTGAATTTCTAGCAAACTAATCTTGCGTGACATAGACTTCCTCTTTTGTCTTTGTTACTGGTGAAGCCGCCTATCAGAGAGGGGTGTAATCTAATTAGGTAAAATCTCTTACGGCCGATCAATTTAAAGTCTTCTTTGGGATTGAGAAGCTCTAGCGTGACCCGTTGGTGGAAAACTAGATATTGCGGTTTATCTTTAGTTTTCGTATTGATTTGATTGATCAACGGTGGTTGAACTTTGACTGCACCTAGTTTGTGACGGATCAGATAATCTGAACTTCCAGCGAACCGGGTTTCGGCCCGCTTAGGAAACTTTGACTCTCTGATATGCCATTCAAGTAAACAGACCTTCAAATTCTTCTGAGAGACTCGAATTCGAATTTCTTAAACTGCATTATAAGCAAACACACCTATTTATTCTCCAATTATTAGAGACGACCAATTGCCAAAGATGGGAGATGGCAAGTTGCGAACTCTAATAATTTTCATGGCCAGTTGCCATTTTTACCAGTTTCCACTCCCAACATTTACATGGCCAGTCCCAACATTTCCGTGGCCAGTTGCCACTTATAATATTCCCGTGGCAAGTTGCCACTCCCAACATTTCCGTGGCCAGTTGTCAAGGTTGCAATCATCTTCGAATTGATGGTATGAACTGATAGACACATTTTTGTGTATAAGCTGTCCTCAATTTTATGCATTGCTGGTACTCAATTTTGTACTTATTACGGTGTTTTTGTGTGTCTGTAGGTATTTTTGGGAAATAAACATTTTTGGAGAATTCGGCTCGAAAAGCTGATAAAAGCACCCTCGGATGACACTTGCTAAATGGACCCCTACTTTGGATAAGGGACACCATCTTGATACTCGCACCCTTATAAGCATCTGGTTAAGGGGCACCTCCTTCTTCATCGTTCAAAAGTCTGTTTTGGCGGGAGAAAAATATTGTCACCTGCATAATTGCTGAATCGAGTTTGGAAAGATTTTGTCGGATTATTTATTTCATGGATTTGGATATATTTGGACCTGGTTGATTAAAACAGGGATGGTAACAACTTTGATTACGTGAAATAAGGGAAGATTTTCTTTCCTTTTCAAAGCAGGGAATGAATAAATACTCGAATATCCCGTGTTTCTCTGTTTTTAGCGTGAGTTGGCAAAGACTTTGAACGAGAAAGCAATGTGTTGTAGTGTGCTAGCCTGGATAACACATCATTCTAAGAAATGAAAAGAAAGTAATCTCGTGACAAGAAGAGAAAATATAGAAAAATATTCTCGAATAATATTTATTTACGGTGAATATTTTTGGGTAGTTATTATCGAGATTTAGCTTGTTGTTGGATATAAAAAGGGTGCTCAGGTGTCAGATAAGAGGGATGGAGAGTTAGGGAGTGATTAGGGAGATAACAGAGCAAAGAAACGAGAGTTCGAAACTCTGTTGCCTGCCATTGAAGAGAGATCGAAGAACATAAGACGCCTGATGGCAGTCGTTCATGCTACAGTGAAAACGACAACAAATTGAGGGTCGTATAGATACAGTGTCAGTGACCCTGTATTTGTATCGTTCTTTGTAACACAGTTTTGTAACAATTATAAGTGTTACAAAACCCGGTTTTAATTATTTTTCCTCCCTTTTCATCATTTGTGGACACCATTTGAGCAATGAATAAATACTTTGAGTGTGTTTTCACCATGCAGAGCTAGACCCCATCACCGAGACAATGAAGGAAGCCAAATTTCACTAATGCGGTAATTATATCAATTTTTTTATGACTATAATTGCACAATTATTTAAATGAATTATGATTATCTTTGAATGGTTGTCATTTCAATTGATGGGTTATGCTTGCTTAAATGTTTTGATATCCCATGCCTTAAGATTTACATCCATTACTTTTGAAATCTAATTTAGGCAATGAATTAGAGTCAATGAAACTTTATATTACGATCTATTATTGTTTAGAATTGGTATTTAAACCGCATGAAATTGAAGGCTTGTGGAATTTTGAGTCCCGGTCATCTCTTCATCTTGTGACATAATTTGTATCTATTTTTAGTATTTTTCTTTATTAAATCCTAAAATCAATTTCAACAAGTCCGAGTGAACGACGACCTTCTTACCACTATCTAAAATTGCGTCAATTTTTGGCGCCGGCGACGCGGACTTGTATTTAGATTTGTTTTAGGTTTATTTTATTTTATTTTTATTATTTTTGTTCCTTTTTACGTGTTTTGGTTTTTTCTATTTGCTTTCAGACTTGGTGCGGAGCTTATATAAAACAGAAAGTGTTGAAAAGTAAAGCGAAGCCAAAGAAGGAAAGAAGAGAGAAAATTCAAAGGAGTAAAGAAGAATATTTTTTGTATATAGTTAAATTTTTTTTATTAGATATTTTTTTTTCTTTTTAGAAACTGTAAATAGGCTTTTATTTTTGGACATTTTTATTTTTGGACTTTATTTTTGGGACATTCTTTTTAAAACCTTAAGGAAGGGTTAGTTTAAATATTAAATGCACAGGGAAGGACGACAGTTACGATACTGTCTCGGCCCCTCGGGTTCGTACACTGACATAGGAGTCAGTGGCCCGAGTCGACTTCAACAGTTCATCCCCCGTCTGGAGCGGGAGGTAAGAATTCTAAACACTCGCGAATCCCCTGTCAGCGGGTTTACTGGATGATTTTGTATGCATATATGTTGAGGTATTGAAAGTGGCTGCTTTAATTTCCTAGTAAAGGGAAAGGCCTGGCCATACAAGATAAGGGTTCAGATTTCATCACCGTTCTCTTCTTGCCCGCCTTAGGAAAACGATACCAAACGCGAACCTAAGCTTAAAATACTGACTAGAACGAGACCGATAGGGTAACGATCTTAATAGGAAAGTCATTCGAAAAATATTGGTTACTGTTTTAAGCATACTTCGAAGTTCATGATGGTTTATGTGAGTTGAATGCGTGACTGAGTCGCCTTGTAATGCGGTGAGGCCTTAGGTATCAAAGATCCACGCAGCTTCCCTCGGCTCTATTCAACTTACTTTGACTCGGATTGATTCCATAGGGTTTTTTTTCGAAGGATTAGAAGCTGGTCTAGAAACAATCTAAGTGGAGCCATCATGCTTTTTGTTTGCTAGAAATCAGTAGGTTTGCTGTGGTGGAGTCATCCTTGTTTGTGCTTGTGTAGAATTCCCTTGCAGTTAGGATGTCAAACTGGTATTATAATAGCCATCACAATGAATATGAATATCCAACTGAACAATATGGACATCACTCTTTTTATGACCATATATAGTGTGAATAATGGTTGGGAACGCCAATCTTTTGAGGGTCATGGACCTTCCCATGGTGAGCCCAATTACTACCCACATGCCCACCGGTCATACGAGCAAAATTCCTATAATTCTCTTCTCTATATGAAGCACATACGATACTTGAGTCAACGCGTAATCTACTTGAGTCGACACATAAGTTAGCGGACACAGATGACTTAGTTATGGACGAAACAACTATAACGGTGAGTGAAACTTCTTTAGAAGATAACCTCAGGAAGTTAGCTGAGTCAAAATGTAAGTTAACTGAGTCAAAACGTGAGTTTTTAGAGTCAACACATAGGTTAGAGTTAGAGACGGAAGAAATAATTGCTCGAATTACTCTTGATTGCCAATACATTCTTTCCAATATCACCCGTGAAAATGAGGACAAATTTTATAATCAGGATGACAATGTTAGAATTGGTAAAACTACTTGTTTAGATGAGGTTCAACCATTTTCATGTTATTATGATGATTATGATGAGGATAGTGTTGATGAAGAATTTGAAATAAATAGGCATAGTGATCAGGAATTTGCTACTCCAATTGAGCTTTATAATAATAAAGTTATTTATGGTTCAGATCCTAATAATTTTAACAATTATTCACCTATTCAAAAGGACGGGGATTTTACTAGGGATACTGTTTTAGACGATGTAGAGTTTCCTTTTTACGAAGCCGATGATGGTTTAGAGGAATGAGTTTATTATGAGAATACTGTTTTAGAGTCCAATGATTAAAAACTATAATTTTAGATGAAGAACATGAACTCGTAGAGCTTTTAAATGTGAGTGAGGATGTATCACCTGAGTATAACCTACATGAAGCAATTGACCATTTTCAGGATTCTGATGATCTAGAAATTAGGGAAATTGTAGCTAATCTATCTAGAGACACCCAAAATTCTAAGTTTGGGGGTGATTATCATTCTTAATGTGCCTTACCTACTTGATATATTTGCCTCAACCATTTTGCCATATTACCTTCATACTATCTCTCTCGAACCTAATAATGTCCAGGAAGAAGTTCAGTTGTTAGAAACCTATCCCCTGGTTGATGTGGTTTACCAAGGCTACGATACCACGATTGACTTTGTTTTCCCACCAAAAACCTTTCAACCAATTGTGGGAACGTATAAGTTTCAGATGTGTCAATTATTAAGTTTTGAGACTAAACCTAATTACTTTAGGAGATTAGGGTCGACACATTTGCTTAAGGAAGACCACATATTTCATTGTGGTCAGCTGTGTGAGTCAAATCTGATTAACTTAGAGGATCCCTAATTATTCAGGTTATTGATATGTGCTTCTAAGTTCCTACTTGAGTATTTCCAGACTCTACAATCTGATCTTAAAAATCCTTCTTTTGAGGAAGTCCATCCCATGAAAACATTTTATTTAGACCATTTTTTAGATCGTGAACCCGAACCAGAACTAGATGTAGTTGTCTTAAACAAAAAATTAGATAAGGGTATGTTCGGTATCTTTATGGTCTGTTGTAGTTTCCTCCTCCTTTGGATAACACTTTTTGATCCAGATGACACGCAGTTATTCCGGCTGCTGCTATATGATTCTTCAGGTGACTAATCTATTCCATTGTCTGGCCGAAGACTTTAAACTTAGCACTTCTTGGGAGGTAACCCAATACTCATGCAACACGGTAATATCTTTCCTTAATCTTTTCTTCAAGTGGTAAAAGTTTCTCCTTGTTCATGCTTTTAATTTCATCTTTAGAACATTGAGGACAATGTTAGATTTAAGTTTGGGGGTATGGGAGAAACTTTTTAGTTGCAATTTAAATAAATAAACTCCAGAGTCTAGAAATTTATGCTTATTAAGGATAGCACTAACCAATCTAAGTGGATGGAAGCATCTTGGTTGTAGGATTTGAGGAACCAATATGATTAGATGGAAACGTCTAAAGAGTCTATTCATAAAAGCTCAGAGCTCAGGTGTTAAAAATAGAAAACATGGTAGTTTCGCCATATCCTCGTGATGGAAACATCGAAAGAATCCTGATCACTTTTCCCCCCTTTATTTTTACCATTCCTAGGGTGAAATAGAGTGACTAAGATACACAAAAAAAAAAAAAAAAAAAAAAACTAAGACCAGACCACTAGACCAACCGGAATAAATACAATAAAGTCGACCACTGGTACCCTTGTATATGCCAGCTGAGTTGACCTAGAGTTAGTATTATCGACCACTGGTTCCCTTGTATATGCCAGTGTGTTGATATTAGTCCAAACCAGTATCTCAGTCCATTAGGATAGGTTCATCTTAGTCAACATCATCCATGTTTTTCTCTACATCCATCTTCTTAATCTATCCATGTGATTGGTTGACTCCGATTTATGATGTCCAGAAACTATCTGAGTAAAGCTCTGTCACTTTATATGAATTTTAGTATGCTTGAGTGCAAACTCGTGTACAACAATTGGAATTTCGCATCAGGGTACTTCCTCCTGTTGTAGTCAATAAGTATGCCAACCAAGGAGATTCTTTAGTTCCTTCCAAGGTTCTGCGTAGACAGCTAGGGTATGGAGTAAAGTTTTTGTGGGTACACCTCTGGTAAACCCTCCGGAGACAACACTCCGTCACTGGGGCCACCTATTGAGTTAAAATTTTATTTTATAGATTAGATTTGCTCGAGGACTAGCAAATAATTAGTTTGGGGGTATTTGATAGACACATTTTTGTGTCTAAGCTGTCCTCAATTTTCTGCATTGTTGGTACTCAATTTTGTACTTATTAAGGTGTTTTGTGTGTCTGTAGGTATTTTTGGGAAATACACATTTTTGGAGAATTCGACTCGAAAAGTTGATAAAAGAACCCTCGTATGACACTTGCTAAACGGACCCCTACTTTGGATAAGGGGAACCTCAAATGATAAGGGACACCCACTTGATATTCGCACTCCAAACAGCTGGTTAAGGGGCACCTCCTTCTTCATCGTTCAAAAGTCTGTTTTGGCGGGAGAAAAATATTGTCACCTGCATAATTGCTGAATCGAGTTTGGGAAGATTTTGTCGGATTTATTCCATGGATTTGGATATATTTGGACATGGTTGACTAAAACAGGGATGGTAACAGCTTTGATTACGTGAAATAAGGGAAGATTTTCTTTCCTTTTCAAAGCAGGGAATGAAGAAATACTCGAATATCCCGTGTTTCTCAGTGTTTGGCGTGAGTTGGCAAAGACTTTGAATGAGAAAGCAACGTGATGTAGTGTGCTAGCCTGGATAAGAGAGCTCGAAGAACATAAGACGCCTGATGACAGTAGTTCATGCTACAGTGACAACGACAGCAAATTGAGGTCGTATAGCTACAATGTTAGTGATGATGTATTTGTATCGTTCTTTGTAATATAGTTTTGTAATAATTATAAGTATTACAAAACCCGGTTTTAATTATTTTTCCTCCATTTTCATCATTTGTGGACACCATATGAGAAATGAATAAATACTTTGAGTGTGTTTTCACCATGCGGAGCTAGACCCCATCACCGGGATAATGAAGGAAGCCAAATTTCGCTAATGCGGTAATTATATCAATTCTTTTTATGACTAATTACACAATTATTTAAATGAATTATGATTATCTTTGAATGGTTGTCATTTCAATTGATGGGTTATGCTTTCTTAAATGTTTTGATATCCCATGCTTTAAGATTTACATCCATTACTTTTGAAATCTACTTTAGGCAATGAATTAGAGTCAATGAAACTTTATATTACGATCTATTATTGTTTAGGATTGGTATTTAAACCGCATGAAATTGAAGTCTGGTGGAATTCTGAGTCCCGGTCATCTCTTCATCTTGTGACATAATTTGTATCTATTTTTAGTATTTTTCTTTATTAAATCCTAAAATCAATTTCAACAAGTACGAGTGAACGACAACCTTCTTACCACTATCTAAAATTGCATCATGAACTGTTAAATAGCAACCAACCCTTACCCTTGTAGGGTTGTGCTGAACCGCATAGCGGCTGCCTACGTACCCTCTCCGTTGCTCGAAGGGATCAAGCACGAACGTAGTTCATCTATAGTCCAGATAATATGAACTATCATTATTAGTAGTAATCATATCTTACAATGGATAGTATGAATTTCCTAGCAACAACTATCCCAAGATACATACCGATTCATGCAAATTAAAGATACCAGCGTCTGACACACAATTCAAAAGTAAGTATTACTATAGAAAATAATCGGAGCTAACACATCCAAAGTTCACGGAAGGACCTGACTACATTCTCAACTGCTAATTATCAAGACAATGGTTCAATGAATATTATCTACAAATTAAATAGCTTCATAGGCTAAAAGAAAAAGGGCAAAAAGAATAAAAAAAACTTTTGTATATAACAAATTACTGAAGATATATTTTATTTTTGGTTAGGATCACAAGTTACCAAACAGGTGGATTCAAATTACTGAAGATATATTCTAAATGACTTTATAGCTGATCAGGAGATGATTGATATTTCGTTGAATGGAGGTGCCTTCACATGGAGCAATAAACAAGACAATCCTTTGTTATGTAGGTTGGATAGATTTATTTTTTGTTCAAGATTTGATACTAAGTTTAACGTGGCTATACAAATAGATTTGGTCAGAACAATTTCAGACCATAATCCACTATTGTTAGAGCTAGAGCCAGAAATTAAATATAAGTCGTATTTCAAAATTGAACATCATTGGTTACAACATCCATATTTTTACAAGAATGTGGAGTTGTGGTGGAATTCTATGCATTTTTCTGGCACACCAAGTTACATATTTTTTAGGAAGCTACAAAATCTTAAGTTTTTCCTGAAGGCTTGGAGTAAAGAAACATTTGGTGATGTTAAGAAAAAAGAAGATGAGCTAACAAAGAATATCAAAAGTTTAAATTTTTTAGAAGAAACCACTTCTCTTACAGATGTACAGAAGGTAAAGAGAACTGAAGATTTGTTTCATCTTAATCAGCTAAAGTTAAAGGTTTTAAAGATGGCGACAAGAACACAAGATACTTTAATAGTATAGCTAACTCAAAGAGGAAGCGAAACATTATTTCGAAGCTGGTGATTGGAGGGACAGATGTCTTTAATCAAGATGTGATCAAACACGAAATTCAGAGGTATTATTCTAATCTTTTCACGGCTTCAAGTAATATTTCTCCCATTTTTGAGAATTTATATTTCAAGAAGATTGATGCACAACAAAGTGCTTGGTTGGAGATAGAGTTTGATAAGGAGGAAATTCATGAAGCAATTAAGAAATGTGGAGTAAACAAGGCACCAGGGCCTGACGGCTTTACTCTAGAATTTTACAAAATTTGTTGGAATATTGTAAAAAATGATTTGCTGCTGGCCATAAAAGCCTTTCATTCGAATGGTAAAGAAGATTGGAGAGTCAATATGGCATTTATGAGATTAATTCCGAAGAAGGAAGATTCAACAACTACGAAGGATTTCATGCCTTTAAGTTTAATTAGTAGTTTCTATAAGATTGTTTCAAAGTTGTTGGCTGAAAGATTGAAGGTTGTTATGCCGGCTCTGATTTCGAATGCACATGGTGCTTTTATTCAAAAGAAG
The DNA here is from genome assembly GCA_023529315.1 of Papaver bracteatum. Lineage (NCBI taxonomy): Eukaryota > Viridiplantae > Streptophyta > Magnoliopsida > Ranunculales > Papaveraceae > Papaver > Papaver bracteatum. The sequence continues at coordinate 51,703 of JAJJWX010000025.1, forward strand.
CAAATTTTAGATGGGATCTTGGTAGCTAACGAATGTATTGATAGCAGGATTAAACAGAAGAAGCCAGGTATTTTATGTAAGATAGACATGGAGAAGGTGTTCGACAACGTAAACTGGAATGCACTTTTTAATATTCTGCACAAGAATGGCTTTGGTGATAGATGGATAAAATGGATAATATGGTGTGTTACCGAGGCACAATTCTCAGTACTAATAAACGGTGCTGCTTCTGACAGAATAAAGCCTTCTAAGGGGATCAGACAAGGTGACCCGTTGTCTCCCTTTCTCTTTTTACTTGTGGTAGAAGTGTTGTCTATTTTTCTAAATAGGGTAGTCGAAAATGGGGGTATAGGAGGTTTTCAGGTTATTGAGAATGGTTCCATTGTCTCGCATTTACAATTCGCTGACGATACAATCATCTTGATGAACGCTTCTAGAAGTGAGGTTTGTAGATTGCTGGTTTTGTTGATGATATTTGAGGTTCTTACGGGTCTCAAACTAAATTTGGAGAAGAGCTCCATGATAAGCATATGGGCGGATAACATTATTCATGATTTAGCAGCGGAGCTGGGTTGTAAGATTGAATCATTACCGGTGACTTATTTAGGCATTATTATTGGAGCTAACAAAAGAAACATTGCTATATGGGATGTAGTGATTGCTCGAATGAAGAAGAAATTGGCACCATAGAAGCGTAAGTTTTTGAATAAAGCAGGAAGGATTGCTTTGATTCGAAGCTCTCTGGAGAGTTTAGCTTCTTATTTCATGTCTCTTATAGAGTTTCCTGTAACGGTTGAAAAGAAGTTAAATAGTATCATGAGAAAATTCTTGTGGGGGGAGGATGAGAATGTTAAAAAGATGAGTTGGGTTGGTTTTAAGAAAGTATGTAAGCCTAAGAAACTTGGGGGTCTTGGTATTCGTAGTTTGAGACATGTTAATATATCTTTGCTAGCTAAGTGACACTGGAGATATGTGAAGGAAAGGGATGCGTGCTGGAGAAAAATTATGGTGGAAAAAACTAAGTCTAGCGACAACTGTTTACTACCTTGTATCTCCACTGAAGCAGCAGGTAAGAGTTTATGGCACGTTATTTCTCAAGCTAATCAGGATTTCTTGGAAATTGTTAACATTCAAGTGGGAGATGGTAAAGATCTGCGTTTTTGGATTGACTGCTGGTTAGAGAGGAGAACTTTAAATGATAAATACCCAAGGTTGTTCAAGTTGAGTACACAGAAGAACGTGATTGTGGAGGATATTCTAGGGGAACATATGACAATGTACTACTCAAGAGCTCTTGATCCAGCAGAAAGAATCGATTTCCTCGAACTAAAACATGATCTGCGAACTGTTACTCTTACAGAAGGTGTAGAAGATAGAGTTAGGGGAGATTATTCTTCAAAGGCAGCTTATGAGAAATTGGTAGAAGATATGGGAGATATGGGTTTCTCAGGGTTACTGGAGAACAAGCTTATTCCACCTAAAGTGTTGTTCATAACTTGGGCTTCTCCGCATAATTCTATGCCTACTCGTTGTATGCTAAGGAGGAGAAGAGTTCAAATTCCTTCAACTACTTGTGTTCTATGTAACGAGGAAGATGAAGATCTAAATCATCTGTTTATACACTACAAAAGGACGAAACAAATTTGGGATTTCTTCATCTCTTCTTTGCAGGTTCAATGGAGTATGCCGAAGGATTTTAGAACTTTATTGGAGAGCTGGAAACTCTTCAAAGTTAGTAAAAGAATTTCAACTATTTGGAAGATTATTCCTTTTGCTATCTTTTGGGAGATTTGGAAGGAGAGAAATTCGAGAATACATGGAGGCAAGAGTAAATCTTTTGAAGATATCAGGATGTTAATCATTCAAAATATTTATCTTTGGAGCTCAACGGAGAATATCTTCAAAGATTACACAGTTAATAAGATTATGTTTCACTGGGAAACAATTGTTTCTATGTAATAGATTTTTTTTTTCTCTATTTTTTTCCTATGTTTCTGGGATCCTTTTGATTCCCTTGTATATTCTTTAATTATTCTTTTCCTTTCTTAATATATCCTTCCTTTTTCAAGAAAAAAAAAAGAAGAAGACATGAACAGAAATCCTACCACATGAACCGAAATCCTACCGTCCAAACTTTAAAAGAAAACGTCACTTGAGCACTAGGGATTCTACCTGATTGTAAAAATGAGATAATGTCCATTTATATAATTCTCTAAAATGATGGACAAGCATTTCCAACAAACTTAATAATTTTACACAGTAGCTAATTTTCCAAACAAAAGAAAAATAAACCACGGAACATCCCAAAGACCGGTAAATTCTAACGAAGCTCTCCTAGCTATTCCAGGCTTATTTTGTACTAGCGTGTACTTCCTCGGAACAAGAAACAGTTCTTGGAAAATGTTACTTATCATCGTTCTACTAGTTTGAGATCAACACCCTATGGACCAATCATTTCCTCCAAATAAGACCATACGAAAATCTAGACTTGCCTACGAACAGCATAATTCCTAAACCGGTGCACCAAAGTACACATCTTGATAGAAGGAAACAACACATTTCTAACAATCACAGTTTTAGGAGGGAACCCATTTTCATTTTCTATAAATTCATCCATTACACAAACTCTAAATTCTTGACATATGGTCACGGCGGCTTGGAACAAGTCGTCTACATTACTTATGTAAAAACAAGTTTAAAAGATCCAATAATCAATAGTCAACATACTCTATTCTTTCATTTATTTTATGATCTCCAGATGCCACATTTAGTCTAAGCAACCAAATTTGTAATTATAAACTCCATTGGTTAATTTCCCTCGTATATGAGATGCGCACTCAATCATTTGCATTCCTAAACCTGTGCATACATACACCCAAAAGCATACATATATGTCAATTTAACTAAGGACGGGTAGTGACTAATCAAAACTACACACAAATGGGTGAGAACACCAAGAATAATACAGATGGACGAATTTTGTACATCCAATATAACTAAATCATCAAAATGTAGTTGACACCTATAAGGCCAAGTATATCAAAAGGGTAAGCAATTTAGTCAACTGTCAATCCAATAGTTTATGGGGTACTAAATGTTGTTACTGAACTTCCCGAATTTTGTACATCCAATATAAGGCCTCTTCCTATGCACATGCCAAAAAAATGGTGTTTGGCATGCCAAACCATTTGTGCCACTATGGGGAAACCGCAGAGCGATCGAATCCCTAGTGAGCGATATTGTGAATATCGTTCGAAATTCACTATATCGCTGCCGATATAATCAATATTGACACCGTTTAAGTTTCTGACGCCTATAAATACCGCATCTCTACTCCCACCTTCTCAATTCTCCTCAATTCTTCTTCTCAAAACCTTCTGAAAAACCTCTGAGTTTCTTTAAACTTTTGTTCTAAAACGATTATCTTCAACAGATATGGAGAGAAGAAAAAGAAACAAAAAAGGAAAGTATCTAGTAGTACCTCAGGCACTGGAGCAAATTTTGTTGTGGATACAAATTATGAGTTTAATAATGTTAGACTAGTAGCCGGTGAAGGTGTATTCTCTAATCACCTTTCTGCTAATGAAGGGTGATGTAACGCTATACATCTAAGAAGTGGATGGAGTGAGTTACGTACAATTTTTCAATTACTTCCTCCTGCTGTTCAAGAGAGAGTGGGAAGATATCCTTGGCGACATCTATATCTAATACAACCTAGAAACCACAGGACTCAAGGTGTTCAAGTTATATTAGAACGATGGTGGAACACTACAAATACGTTCTTTTTCAAGGACTTTGAATGCGGTAAGTAGGTCTTTTCTAGTAATTTAATTTTTACATTATGTGTTTTGTTTCATAAAAATCAAAAAATTCTAATTATGAATAATTATTGTTAATAGGAGTTACACCGCTAGATTTATACATGTTAACCGGAATTCCATGCCAAGGGAACTTACTTCCATTTAATAGACTAAAGTGGCAATCAGAAGATAGATGGAAAGAATTAATTCCATTATACTCAAATGAATTAGAAGGAAATCCTACACATAGACAAATAAAAGAAAATGGGTTGAAGGTGTCTGGGTTGAAAAGTTTTTTCCAGCGTTATGCTGTAAAAATGCGTCAAAACATGGTAGCTGGTAATCAATATTTGATCCCTGAACATTTTGAGGAGCTAGAACGTCTGTTTGTATTGTGGACACTGGGCCAATGTCTGTTTCCAAATGCTAGCCCAGTAGTGTTAATTGGGTTTCTCGAAGCATTAGAAGATTTAGAGCAAGCACCAACATATGATTGGGGGACTGCGATTTTATCAGAGATTTACATTGCCCTAAGTGAAAACTCGACGTGTGAAAAAGATAGCTTTAATGCTTTTTGGGGAGTTCTGGAGGTAAGAACCAATATTTTTCACATTATGTATTTATTTGTCATTTTCATATGGAAAAGTTATTAACCTCATGAATGTTATTATTTTCAGTATTGGTGGTATACATATTTACGTGTTTCAGAACCTTGTCTTAAGAATTATACGAATGTTTTTCCGATCATACGGAAGTATGATTCTGAGAATTGGGAATCTGCACAGATTAAAGATGGTCAACATGCTGCTATTGTTCATAAGATTCAACAGTTGAGTAGAACAAGCCATAACCTTATCTCACAGCCATATGAAGCAGTACATGAGTTCCAAGAAGAACTAGGTCAGACAATGGTAGAGTTAAGCCTTAGAAGGATGGTGTTATACAACCCTATTTCTGAGAAGGGTGTTTGGTATTATGGTGAAAGACAACTTCTTCTGTTGCAAGGGAGATCAGTGATAGCTGTCAACCCTTATCCCAGTACAGATGTTTTAGCAGACGATTACTTCAAATTGATAAGGGAAGGTCATCGTTGGAAACAAGCTGATGAATTGATCCATGAGACGATTGGCAGAAATGAGTACCTATCTTGGTTTAATACTATTTTCAATCCAAATATTTCCATGCAACCGCAAAGTTTGGGTCGGATGGATTTCCCAGCTTTAGGTAGGTTGCCACTTGACAATGAATTTCTTCCTTCCCAACCTCCACCAGAGACGGGTGACGTATTTGCATATCCTTCTCAAAGTTCATCGTCAAACATGCCACCCTTTTCTTGGGAAGTAAAGACTATATCCAGCACATCTGGAGAGATTGTTAGTTTTCCAATTGTTTCAAGTGCACCTACTCGGGCTTATCCATACCTCGGGGGTCAATGCTACAGAGTTGGATTATCAGACCCGGTGTAACGATTATGCATCTCTTGTTCAGGGATTTCAGAATATGCACTTGGAACAGATACAAAGTTTGAGGGAAAACATGATGTTTGAGATGAGTCAAGGACTTGAGGGTAATGATTGTTCAGGTGGTAGTAGGGGAATGAGTCCCGGTGTTACAGGAGCTGGTAGAGGAATGAGTCCAACTGGAAGTCAGCAAAGTCATAGAAGTCACCAAAGTCGTGGAAGTCAGCAAAGTCGTGAAAGAAGTTTGAGACGTCGTCCTATGGAGGAGGTACCAGAAAGTTCAACCCCACACATGGTGTTAGATACTCAAGGTGGTGAACAAAACATTGGCTTGGATACAACTTCTACACGTATGTTTAGTCATTTTCCAACTGACATACTGACTCCAGGTGGTGGTGTGAACATGGAAATAGTTAGGCAAACGAATATGTACACCCCAATTGCCTCAACCTCATCAACATTTCAACCATTCCAGCAACACTATCAACCACACCCATTTCAAGATTTGTATCGTGTTCCCATACCCCCTACTCCCATTGCTTATCAAGGTTATGGTGATTCTGATGAGACTCAAGCACCAAGCGAGTCTCAAACAGGTAGCTTAACTAATTTGTTGAACAACTCTATGGATCCAGAAAATGCAGGCAATTGGATCTTTGGTCCAGGAGGAAATGGACAAAGAAATGAGTAGTTTAAATCTTTTCTTTTAAATGGACAAGGAAATGAGTAGTTCAAATGTTTTCCTTTAGTTGAATTGTGAAATGTAATTTTGTTTTTTTAAATTAATGGAAACTATCTTTTCAATTAATGTTTAGATTGAAACCAGATTTAGATCAATTAGCTACTACTGCTCTACCACAACTATCAGTTGGTCATCCATTACAAAAAGACTTTTCTATAAGTGGATATGTGCTATCATGATCCAGAGAAACATGTTGTTTCCTCTGGAGTCAAATACACTTCGGTTATGCAAGGACTAGGCATGGTGAAATGAATTTGAAGTTGGGTTTGAATTGGTTGAAGTCAGGCAGTCGTTGGATGAAGATCTGATGAGCGATTATCATAGTATCGAGCGATAGCTTGACTGTCGTTGTCGATTTAATGACCATCGAGCGATTTGTTGACCATCGAGCGATGAAGACTCTATCGCTCGCTGGAAACTCTGTCGTTTATGCCAATATGCCAGAAAAAACATATTGGCATATGAGTTTGGCAGTTTGGCATACCCATAGTGGGTGCATATATGCCAAATACATGAGTTTGGCATATGCATATGAAGAGGCCTAACTAAATCATCAAAATGTAGTTGTCACCTATAAGGCCAAGTATATCAAAAGGGTAAGCAATTTAGTCAACTGTCAATCCAATAGATTATGGGGTACTAAGGCTTAGTTTGGTATTGCTGCAGCTTTTGTAAAAGCACTTTTCTGCTGTGCTGTGCTATGAGAAAAAAACAGTTAGACGTTTGGTAAAATATTAATTAAAGTTAAAGGAGATTAAAAAAGCAATCAAAGTGTGTTTGGTAAAATACTAGATTCAACCATTGCTGTTGTGGCACATGACAAAAACAGACATATATCTAAAAATAGTTTCATTCAATTTTATTGGGGTTAAAAATAATTAAATATTTTACTATTAAATATAAAGGAGTTTTATTAAAGGATAAATATTATTACATGAAACTAGTTGGAAGCCTAACAAGCTAAGCTCCAACGACATATTACTACATTAATTGAACCGGTTGCTGTGTTAGCCTCCAGCGAGCCTCATGGGAAACCTTGCCAAGGGGAGTCGAAGAGGATGGGGGGCGAGATTGTGTCACAAGGGGGCAAGCCAACTCTACCTTCCATGTTAATTTAAATATAAATAAATTAAATATTAAATTTACTAATTATTATTATTATTATGTTTGTTAAGAAAAATTATTTTTATTTAAGTAATTTTAAATATATATAATTTTCAAACTAAAATTAAGTAATAATTTAAATTTTATTTAAATTTAAATTTTATTTTTGGCAAATTAAATGAAATGGTATCATATAATAGTTTAAAAATAAAATATATGAAATAAAAATTAATTGTACATATATTTAAGGGCAATTTTTGTCATTTACAAAATAAAATAGGGACAAAAAAAATAAATCATGCATTAAATTTTGGTGGGACCATAACTTATGCTTTTGTAGATTTTAAAAACTCCTCCTCCCCAACTTTTAAAAATTGAGGAATCTGGGAAGTGCTTTGGGTAATAAGCACTTTGATTTTTTTTTACCAAACACCGATTTCAAAAATTATTGACATATATAGGTTTTGAAAGTGCTTTTGGAAAAATAAAAGCATTACCAAACCTAGCCTAAATGTTGTTACTGAACTTCCCAAATTATAGATTACAACCAATGCTCACAATTAGTAACAGAAATATTCATGAATTGACATTATTTTAACTGTGGTTGCATTTCTCTTGAATGATAACATTTTGCACACAAAATCTACATGAGTAGTACTACGGACTAAGGATGACGAGATAATCATTCATTCGCATTTTCTTCAGTTTACCAGAGAAAAACAAAAACGCAAGAAGAAAAGAAAACTCATTTTGAGCAGTTGAGTAAGAAGAACCAACTTCTTCAAAGAAAAACCAGAAAGAAGAGGAAGAAAAATAAGTTGACCCCCTCCGAGTTGGTGTTCCTCGTTGTTGTTTTTTTTAAAAACAAAACAACACACGCGTACAAAAACGAAAAGAGTTAACTCAATGCACAGACACGTGACTAGCTACATGCATAGCTATAGCTATTTAGGAAACCAACAATTTAAAATGAGGCAGGCTTTTTATTCCTGGCCTGATTAGGGTATACCCAGATTAATTGGGATATACCAAATGAGACAAAATAGAGTTATTTTGAAGTAAAAAATGTCACCCATTAACCAAATATTTTCAAAATAACAAAAATATCCTCGTTTAATTAACATTAAAATTTTGATTAGATTAATTAATTAAGTTTAAATTGATTGAATAGATTAAAACTTATGAATTTAAGTTATGAAATTTTGTTTTTGATTGAACTTTTGTGGGATGATTTTTGATAATTTTTTTTTTTTTTTTGAGAATATCTCTTGCAAGGAAAATGAAGCACACAACCGAAACACTTCTAAAAAGGGGATTGCAAATCTGATGTATTTAAATCATACTCAAAATCAAAGAAGAAATCAACACTTTCAGTTCTGAAAGTATGAAAAGTCGGCAAGGTCGACGAATGACGAACATGCCGACTGTATTTGGTCGGCAAGGTATTTCAATGAAGAACATGCCGAGTTTTTTTTGACACACATGAGAAGGCTATTGAAAAATATTAGTCGGCAAGGTCTACAAAAAAAAAACCAGTCGGCTGTTGAAAATACCACGCCGGCTGTATTTTGGCGGCAAGGTATTTAAATGAAGAACATGCCGACTTTATTTTTTTTGACACACAGGAGATGGCTATTGAAAAATATTAGTCGGCAAGGTCTACAAAAAAAAAACCCGCGGGCTGTTGAAAAATACCACGTCGGCTGTTGAAAATGCCCTGCCGGCTATATTTGGCCGGCAAGGTCTTCAAAAAATACCCTGCCAGCTGTTGAAAAAATTTACAGTCGCCGCCATGGCTATTATGAAAAGTCGGCAAGATATGCATGTTACGACCTTGCCGACCAAAAACACAGAAATCATAATTTTCGATTTCTAACCTAATATAACAATCAAATCACATAACACACAATGATGGGTTTGAGTTTAAACATCATTTATAGTCTTCTTTTCGCTGGTAGAGTCAACAATTTTTTTGGAAAATCAAAGTTGGAGATTTTTATATGGCTTTGGTTGATGGAAGATGAAGAAGAAGAAGAGAAGATTAAGAGTTGTTTAGTTTTGTAATTTTAGGGTTAATGAAATTAAGAAATGGGTTTAGTTTAAGATTTAATTAGTTCAAGGGTATTAAAGTAAAATTACCCTTTTTAATAATGACACACCATGTCCCCTTAAAATTGGGTATACGCCAATTAATCTAGGTATACCCCAATCAAGCCAGGTTTCTATTTGGGTACTCACATTTATTGTTTGGGGGCAACTTAAAAGTGTTAGATTACTAGAGCTTTAGACAATTTGAGCGTAGAATTAAGTTGACGGGTTCGCTTAAACCCGAGAAAAAGGACGTACTGTTACATAGTTTGTTTATGCCTGAGAATCTTCTCTTCTGATATAAGATTCACACAAACTAGTTCAAGGTTTCGACGGGGATCTTTAGACTGTTGTTAGATCTAAAGACGATCTTTTGATAATCCATTTTTAACAGACTCCGTTCTGTGTGTGATTGATCACAAGAGATTTAAGTAGTTGTGTGCAGATGTATATTAAAGATCTAAGAAGATTTGAAGACAAAGAAGATATTGAAGATTTCTGACTTGGTTTTTATAATCTTTGGTGTGCACTATACTTGTTTGGGAAAAAGAGGATCCGACTATAATTGATTTATCCTTTTGGGTATTTTGATAGAATAGTTGAGGAAGATCGGCATCAATACGTTTCCTTGTTATTAAAAAGGTATGGATTGGCTTAGTCTTAACGATTGCCTTTGGGTGATTGAACATAAGATAAATCTTGGAACCTGGAAAAGGAGTTTATGTTAAGATAAACAAGGGAACCTTTGCGCAACTCATATCACATGGTTGAAGAGATTTGATACCAAACATATTTGTTGTTCCTTTACTGTTTGGAATATGAACCAAAAGAATTGGTCCAAGTAGGTGAATTGTTTACAGGTTGGAGGCATGGGAATATATATGGAACTAGGTGAACTATATGTTTATTTGCTTGGTATCAACTATACGAAGTTGGTTTATTTTGTATAGCAGCTTAATCCCGAGAGTATTCAATTCTGGACTAGGTCCCGGGGTTTTTCTGCATTTGCGGTTTTCTCGTTAACAAAATCTTGCCATGTCATTTACTTTATATTTCTGCATTATAATTGTTTTATTATAATTAAAGTAAATTGCACAAACGTTAATTCCTATTTACTTGATACCTGAATCGTATAGTGTTTGGTTAAGTCTGAACCTTTGTATCAAGTAAACATACTTTGTTGTTGTATTGTCTCGATATCGTATCCATAGACAATCACACAAAGTGTGAACCAATTTGTTGTATTGTCTCGACTCAGTCCATAGACAATTACTTTCAGGGAAAGGACTTATAGGAAGGAGAAGTAATAGCTTGAGGTATATTTAGGGTACCCTCGCCTTTTCAGAGTGGATAATGTTCTAAATCGATTTTTTATGAACTAATACATTTATATATTAATAAATGCAATCTTTTGCAAACCGTGGCTATAATGTTCACGACTTGATTCGAGTGAATCAAAGTCGATTTTTCTTCAATTGTGTTTTGTATACTTCTATGAGAATGTAAACAATTGAACAACTCTAGAACTAGTTTCATTTGAGTCATTTGAACTAGTTATGGTTAAGATGAATAAGGTTGATATGAAAGTGTTCATATGGATAACTTCGGTTAACTATTGTTGATCCAACAAAGGTATACACGTTTAGGTACAGTTACTCATATCTAAATGAAGTCACATTTCATTTGTGTGTAACAAGCTAAGTTCGATCTAACGGTTGAAAGATATTAGCTTGGGTCTAATCAGGTTTTCATCTAACGGTGAATATTGAATGCTTTGTTACCAAGGTAACATTGATTGCAAACCCTGATTTGAAGACTATATAAAGGAGAACCTTAAAAACCGTGAAACCTAATCCCCACACCTCTTGTGTGATACTAGTTGCGACTAGAGTTGATTCTCCTTTAACCTTAGATTTTTCTATAACCCCGTAGGTTAACGACTTAAAGACTTTATTGGGATTATGAAGCCAGGCCCAACTAGTTTATTTGTAGTTACGTGATCTGATCTTGTTATTTTCTATCATGATTGAGTACTATCTTCTCTAAGATTGGCTCCAGATTTAATCTCCGGTAGGCAAGATAAAAAGTAGTCACAAACATCTTCGTCTCATCGTTTGTGATTCCACAATATATCTTGTTTCGCTACCATACGATTAATATTATTGTGAGGTAATTGATATTTCTAGGCTGTTCTTCGGGAATATAAGTCTGGTATATCAATTGGATCCCAGCTAGTCATCCCAAGTATGACTGAGGAAGAAGATGGATTCGAGCCTTCACCTAGATTTATCAAAAGACGGAACAAAAAATCGTAGGTTTATCTGTGGGAGACAGATTTACCTATTCAATAGATTTTTATGTGTGAGACACATTGGTTTATCAAGTCTTCGACTTTGGGTCATAGCAACTCTTAGTTGTGGGTAAGATCAGCTAAGAGAATCAAGTGCGTAGAGTCCTGCTGAGATTCAGAGACGTAAGGAGCGCAATTGTACCTTGATCAGTGTGAGATTGGTTAGGGCTCAACTACATTCCAGTCCAAAGTTAACTTGGAGTAGGCTAGTGTCTGAAGCGGCTTAATATAGTATGGTGTTCAAATCTGGACTAGGTCCCGGGGTTTTTCTGCATTTGCGGTTTCCTCGTTAATAAAACTTCTGGTGTCTGTGTTATTTCTTTTCCGCATTATATTTGTTTATATAATTAAAATATCATAGGTTGTGCGTAAGTTCAATCAATTGTGAATCCAACCTTTGGTAGTTGATTATATTGATTGACACTTGAACATTGGTCTTTGGTACCGTTCAAGTTGTTTCACATAATAATCAGGCTCGCGGATTTCTATATGTTTGATTTGCTGATTACATTGTGAAATATAGATACAACTCATGGATATATTTCCATTGATTGAGTCTGACTGTCTAGTTGATTCTCTTGGAATTATATTGTAGTTTGTCCATACAGATTGATAAGTAAAATATTGGGTGTGGTTGTTAGAGCCCCGCTTTTTTACAAACACATGAATAGTACAGTTGACATTTAAAGTGTATGATCTTAAGCTTCGATTCGAGGTCTCCACACTCATAAATACATAAAGTATGTGAAATAATCAAAATAGAATAGGCATCAAGAGCAGTGATTGTGGTGTTCAATTCCACTTTTCTCTGTTGACGAAGTGGAACTTAAGCTTTACAGTAGTCAACTGTAATTTTTCGATAGAGTACAAACCACCTTATTATCGAAATTCAAGATACAATTCTTTAGAATGATGGCATGTAACTCCTTTCCCCGTATCAGCAATGCATCGGAGCATCCAAATTTCCACCAAAAGGAAATAAAATGGGAGAGCAAAGGGTTGAAAGAATTTCAATCACCATTGAGTGACAGTCCATAACAAAATGTGAAATTTCTAAGTTGTACTTAAAATTCCACCTATAACCAATTTTGAAATTTCTTACGTTGTTCTACTTATGGCGCCGCTTATTCCTATTAGTGGAGAAGAGAGAAAAATCCATTAAAATGACGCAAATAGTGATTTTTACTCTTAAGGAAATACATGTGTGATTCTGAAGCATCAACTCAAGTTTAACAACCCAATAATACTTAAGATGCTTACTCCTATTAGTGGAGAGGAGGATACCATCCATTAAAAAGACACATATGGTGAGTTTACTTTAGACGAGACATAACAAATTATTTCAGATAATAATATGGTGGGGCTGATTTTGATCGATCAACTTCATCGGAAGATCGATACAAATTATAAAAATATCATTATTATCTCGAATGGTAAACCGATATCAAGACCCAACGTCTGAACATCATTACTGTCCCAGTAGACATCTTATCTTCAATCCATGAGTCTCAGAGCATACCACATTCGTTCATTATGCTCGACTCATCAAGGCTAAGACTCATTGTATAGTCAAGTCAACAACTGACTAATTAAATACACACCTTCCTTGCAAACCCCATATTCATGAGACATCAATCACGTCACGTGGGAGGATAATCACTATGGTTTTTGTCTGGAAACCTACAACACGTGTGTACACCCACGATGAGAAATGTGTGTAAGTCGTGCAAGCGGTTGAGGAAGTTAACAAAGTAGTGGGTGGACAATCAAGTCTCCGCACGACCTGGAACTAGTTTAACCACGATTTCCCACTCTTTCACTCGAACAACCATCACACTTACTGGAGATCAATGTGCCTACATTCTTGAAATAAAAATAAGTCTCTGAACTCATAATTGAGAACAAGAACAGATATATGGGAATTATCGCAAGAATTTTCATCTGAACAATTCTCAATTGAGTAGAATTAAAAAATTATTCGAACCCAACAATTCATTTTCAGAAACCTACACCACATTCATAATCCTTGATCACTATTGATCTCATACACTTCTCAGCTTCCCTCCTACAAATCGACTATCTTCCCTCTTTGTGACCGAATTGACTCTAGAACGGCCATTGACTTGGTTTAGGCCGGAGTCCTAAAGATTGATCTCTAGAACTCAAAGAAATCCCGTGCAGTGCATATGTTTGAGGTTAAGCAATTCTCTCGGTCGAGGAGTCCCCGGCCGTACGGTCGTCTCTTCATTTTCCTAAAAAACCAGCAAATTGTTTTGCCTCATCTACAAAATTAAGCTATTGAAATCAAGGAGGAGGAAGGCTCTAAGAAGGGATGAAGGAAGCCACCACAACCCCGTTATGGTTATGTTAACTACATCTTAACTCATAATCCTGAAAGTCTATTCCACTTTATTCTAAATATTTCTTTATTTTTGTGATTGTTTCATAATTTTTGTGAAATCTTCGTTATTTTTTCCTGTTTTTTTCTTGTGTTCTTAATTTTCCTTTACGTAATGTGTTTTTTTGGAGTTTTTTTCGTGTTGATTCTCTATTGTTCGGGTTTACTTTCGAGTATATCGTCAAGTTTGTGTAGTTTTTTCCTTAATTATGTAGTTCTTGTTATGTTGTATATTGTTCATGTTTTTTAGTTTCGTTTTCGTAAATTTTTTCATGCAATGTGTTTGATTGTTTCTTTAGATTCATTTCTTGTTGATTTTCGCATTTAGGTTTCAATTCCGAGTAAAATCTTTATAGGTTTTAACTTCTTTTTTAGATTCTTTGATTGTAAAGATTTTATGTCTTTGTTGTCACTTGGTTATGGGTATGTTAACTACGTCTCAACTCATAATCATAAGAACATATTCCGCTTTCTTTTGAATTTTTCTTTATTTTTGTGATTTTTCATCATTTTTGTGAATTTTTCGTTGTTATTTCTTGTTTTATTTTTGTGTTCTTTGGAGTTTTTTAGTGTTGATTCTCGATTATTAGCGTTTAATTTAGAGTAGATCTTCTAATTTGTGTAGGTTTTTCCTTAGTTTCTAATTCTTATGTGTTGTATATGGTTCATGTTTTTGAGTTTCCTTTTCGTGAATTTGTTCATGCAATATGTTTAGTTGTTGCTTTAGATTCAGTTCTTGAAGTAGTTTCTTGTTGATTCTCACCTTTTAGGTGTTTCAATTCCAAGTAAAATCTTTTTAAGTTATGCCTTATTTCTTAAATTCTTTGATGCTTTCATTCTCTTACAAATAACTATCTCTTGTATTACTGTGATTACCAAGATTTCTCAGTATCTGTTTTAATTTATAATATTATTATTTTTGCCAGATTAGTTTCTATATGGAGGATTACATAGCCTATATTGATATGGTTGTTGTTCTATGGGGGTGTGCGTAGTGGGGTGGGTGGGTGGGGGTGGGGGTCAAGCTACTAACCTAGATATGCATTGGCACCGTCCCAATTACTGAAGAAAGTTCTTCTCCTCATCGAATTAGAGAGTGGCAGAGACGTAACGAGGTGTACAATCCTTTGCGCCCAACCTTGGAGGGGGGAATGGACACTCTAGATATGATCCTTGATAGGGATGCACTGATGTTAAGGTAAGTTTACATTTTTTTCTTCTTTTCTATCATATTCAGTTCCTTGAAATGATATTCTTTCTTTCCTGATGAAGCTGACTATCCGAAAGCATGCATAGTAATAATGCCGAACTCATGAAAACCAAAGAATATACAAATAATGAGTAAACCCCTGATCTTATTAGCTTGAATCTTCTCTATGACCGTGCTCATGCAAGAAAAGATTCAATACTCGCAACGTTGAGAGTTATGATGGAAAATGCTATTCGAGGTAGCATCGCTGAGCAAACTTACAATGCAACTTATTAGAGCAATGCTCGGTCGAACTCGCAAGCATTGATATCTCAAGCTTGCTTGTCAAGTTTAGTTGCCAAAACTAGCTATAAGTCTTGATTTATAGTTTACTTATATCTATTTCTCGGATTAAGATATAATGTGTAGTTGAGATTTAGACTTCACAACGTTCATCGATTGAAGATGAAGAACTACTAAGGGGAGCTTGTGGAACTTTATCAACAAAAGGTATGTGGAGACTTGAACTCATCTATCACTCAAAAGTCTATTCTATTCTATCTCATATTGAGACAAAGTCGTATAGCTATATAGACTTTACATTATACACATTTGATAATTCGAGCTGAGTTTAACTCGCTTATTGATTTCCTAAACGAAATATTGGGTGTGGTTGTTAGACAACCACTTTTTCACAACTTAGCTACCAGTCCCATCATGTGCATTATTCATTTTAGTCATAGATTCAACCTACATTACAGGTTGTGGTGAAGAAATTGAGCCGTATTCTAATTTGATATTGAAACTTAGACGAAAATGGCTATTGAAAATGCAACAAACGAGTCTTCAAGACCTGAGGTTGAAGAAACGATTTATGGGAGTGTTACTGAAGTGAGCGAGTCATCTTCAATACAAGAGTTTGAAGATCCGACTGGTATATGTTATGTTGAAGTGAGGGAGCCCGAGTTCCCTAAATCGATACTAAATAATCCCCGAGAGATGCTGCTTAACATGATGTTGACTCCCGAAGCACTGTTAATAAGTAAGTATAATTTTATATTTTATAACTATCATTTATCTTAAGGACACTTTGGTGTTGTAACTTTTACGTACATTGTATCAGAACCAAGACGTTTTTTTTTTCCTTTCTTCAGAACAAAGACATATTTGCATGCATGTTATTCATATTTGATAAGTTGATATATAGTGGGTAGACCAGCTGAAGGGTCATTGGTATTATTTTTAATGATCAGTTAAAAAACTTGTTTCAGCAACAAGTCCTGAGATAGTAAGCCAAGTAGAAGAGGGCATTATAGCAGGTGTTCGAGCCGGTCTATTTACTGGGAAGGTAATGTCAAACTTACAACCCCGCATAATTGTATTTTCTGTAGATCAAGTATTAACACATTGTATGGGTTTAATTTATGTAGCTAAGTCAGAATGACGTTCTGGAAGTACATAGAGAGATCGATATAGGAAAAAAGATAAAAAAAATTGCAGGCAGGGTCTTGCTGAAGAAGGCTGGAGCGAATGCAACTACCATGCCCAAAGGAGACGCTCAAGTAAATTGCAGAGGAAAGAATGTTTGGCCAGACGTTGATTGCTGAATCATGGGAGAAAAGTAAGTTTCTTTATGTGACAATTCTGGAAATGCAATCTATGAGTTCGTCTGTTTCATATAACAATTACTGCTTATTTAGTTATACACATCCATTTAGTCTTCCTGTGAATTAATTCTCCTTATATGAAGGATTTATAACTTCTATGTTCAACCTCTTGTTCTAATATGTTATAAACTAAATGGATATGTTTTTATAGCAAAAAGATGTTTAGAATCAGAAACCCTGATTTATTTATTTATGTTTTCGAAATTAGTCACTAGATCATCATTTTAGTTTAGTAGGAAGTACAACTACGATAATAATGGAGACGAGATATACCTAACTTCTTTGTGTAACATGTTAATCTCCAGCAGATACGTGGCCTCTAGTCTCAAATCAAGTTAAATATATCTGAAAATGCATAGAAGTTGAAAACACAAGAAACACATGCAAACATGTATTTTAAGGATAACTTTTATCCTTTATATCTCCTCATATTTTATATGTTAGTTTCTATGCCAGTGAACAAATATCAGCTGAATCAAAATCTAATTAGCCATTTCCCAATAAACTTTGCGTGGTCTAGAACTTGATTGTACTAAAGCTTACGAAGAAGAGAGATGCATTTTGATATGACTTGACCGTGTGTGGCCATCTCCATTTCAAGCTATTTTATGTATACTGTTTTATCATATTTTTTTAAATTGAAGTTAGTCGAAAGTAAAACTACTCACTCTTCATTCCACCATATAACCGATCACTTGGATATGCGATTATCAAAAGAGCGTGGCGAAAAGGCCGAGAGAATAACCAGTGCACGCTATGATATGATGTCTACAGTTAAAGTTTGAGTAGTAAACCAAAAGTGTATAAAACATGCATCTAATACTTACATGATTTAGTGTTGACACACAACCTTCTTATAGTCCTCTACGTCTTTTAGAATTCTCTTAGCCACAAAGTAATATTAGTTCTTTCTTTGTAGGGTAAAAATGTAGAAATTTCACCGTAGTATGTCTATCTCAACATGGAAATAAATATACGTTATTCCTGCGTTTTAACCTGCATTTTGATGATTTTTCATTTTAAGGCAAAAGAATAACAGAACATACTTGATTTTTTTTTTATCTTATGTGAATAGACACATCTTAATTTTACTTGGGGTTATGGAAACGTAAAGACTCAGATCTTACTGTTTAAATTTGCAGTGATGGTAGTAATGTCCAAACTTATGTATGTCGGATGCAATTAATGGTAGCTATTATGTTTAGTAATGTAAACTAAGCTAATATTGTCTATAATCCGAGTAAGGAAATATAATAAATGTTGGTAAATATTTTTAGGACAAATCACATAGATTGACCTTCAAATTTTGATCAAAATTGCAAGAAATAGAAAAGAAAGAAAGTAAATCAGATACTGCAGGTAACTACTACTTTTTGGCTTGCTTACGAGCAGGATACGAGAAATTTTCTTTTCCTATTTCTTTTGATAATGATGCAGAAGACCAATAAACACTACCAACAACTATAACACCAGGAACGTTTGTATAGTTTCTTTTTGTTTCAAATGTTTAAATACTAAATTCTTGATTTCATTTTGAGAAAAAAAACATAATGCATTATATTGAGAAAGAGAGTTCATCAACATATACTCTCACATATTTTTTCTGCGAACAATTAGCAAAACAAAAGTTGTTCAACCAACTAAAAGTAACTGGAGACCACATGGAGTCAGAGGACAGTCTGAGTCTACTGTGAAAATATTACATACAATGGTATCATAACTCTAAAAGATAATTTAAGACAATTTTCCTAACCATTTTATCAAATTTCCCTCTAATTTTGGTGAATCAAACGACTCCCAGGCCAAAGAACCCGCTTCCCCTTAGGGTATAAATTGGGTCGTGTTTTGTAGTCATTTGGATGTTTAAAATGACCATCGACCGGAATTGTTTTTCGTGATCTTCATTTAGCTTCCCTACTTGCATCATTCTCATCACTCTTGTACTTCTCTCCTCATTCATCTATCATAAAAAAAAAAAAGTTTGATTTCATAGACTAGCAGGTTGTTTGATTTTTTCTAATACAACTTATTATATATGACTCAAAATTTATTAATGTTATAATACTTTTTTAATTATAATTTTAGTCACAATATGTTCTTGTTGAGTCCATGATTAAATATATGATCCGAATCAGACATCAGGAAAATAAAAAGGTAAAATTAAGAAAATGCCCATAAGGGGAAATCTAATTAAGAAAATGCCCACATTTTTTTGAAAATTAAAAAAAATGCCCACGCCGTTACTATTTCCGTCCGGACCTACCATCTAAGTATAATCTCATTTACTTAGTCAATTTCTCGTCAAATGAGATGAGAAGTTGGCGGATGCAATTACAAATTAACCCATTGAGCCTAGAAGTATAAAATAATCTTTTACCGTCCATTCGTTGGATAAATCGACGGTTTGTGAGAATAACATCTTTAACCGTCAAAGAGTTTGATCATCGACGGCTTAAGATGAAGTCGATGGGATTGTTACACGTGTTCAAAAAAAATGCGCATCTTACCATTTAACAAAACTACCTAGGGTTTTCATTTGGTATTTCCGCCCCTCATCTCTTCCATTCCTCTGTGCACCTCCTTCCTTCTTCCTCAACTAGTCTTTTCCATTTGCTTTCTTCTTTTATTTCAGAATTGATGATAACTGGTTGTGATTCATTACCAGCAACATCACCGCCATTACCAAGGGATTTGTATTGTTTAATTCGATTAGTTAGATAGATAGAAATGTCTTTTCAATTGGGAATCGATGAGGTTTGTGTTGGGTTTGCAATTAGGATTTGAATTGGTTAGGGTTTGAATGAGGTTTTCTAGTGGTGTTGATATGAATATGGGGGAACAGATATGATGTTAAATGGGTTCTTCTTGATATAATTAACGTGATGATTTTGATGCTAGGGTAGAAATTTTTCTGAAATTTTCAAATGTAATTAAGTTGATTGAGAGTACTGAAATTTTGTTTTTTCATTTGTGGGTTCAATTGATTGCGTGGTAGGTTTAACAATTGTTTGTTTCAATCTGTTTTCGAATTAAAATGAGTTTGATTTTGAATGGTAGCCTACTGTGATAATGAAATAGTGGTGTAAGTGCTGGTGAAGACAAGTTTTATGGAGATATCAGTGGAAGGAATAACTAGTGAGGTTGATGAATTAGTTGTAATTTTGTATGAATTAATGATTTACGGTTTTCAATAGATGCAAATCCTAATTGGATTCCCACCAGTTACTTCTAGACCGGAGAAGGTACCAGTGCCGGAGAAGAAATAGAACAGGTGTGCAATCTTGGACACATCCATTCATTATGTGAACGGGTTTAGAACCCTATGATTCAACTAGGCAGTGTATTGGGAATTTGACACGGTTTAACCAGGTCCTAGTCACAGGAGGGGCTTCAATGTCTTTTCTCAAGCATGAATTACTGCCACGTAATCTTGAATTATTGACCCGTATACAATAACGTCTGTTAGCCGTTTTTTCAAAAAAACGGGACGGAAAAGGTCAACTCATGGGCATTTTCTTAATATTCAAAAAAACGTGGGCATTTTCTTAATTAAATTTCCCCTCATGGGCATTTTCTTAATTTCCCCAAATAAAAATTATGAACGGTCGGACACCTAATTCGAACTGAATCAGATGCCATTCTAATCCCTGATTCTTACAAGCAAGTTGGATGCCAGAACCAGAAGCCACAAGCAGAAGCAAGAATCAAAATATTTTTGCTTCAGAAAAATTTAACTTTCTTACTTCTAAAATTTAGTTTGAAATTGTAAATCCAAACTATCTTCCGACTCTTTTGCTTCACGAAGTCAAAAACAACTTCTGGAATGAGACCCAAACGGCCTGGGCTACGGGCAAGCCTTTCCATTTGATTACCATAAATGGACCATGGTCCATGGCGAGCCAGCGCGGTGCAACTTATATAAAACATAGCGTGCACGTACAGCAAAAAAAAACTAACCGGGCTCTTCTCTTCGCTGTTCCCAAAAATGGCGACAAACACAATGACAATCTCCTCAACCTCAACACAATTTCTTCTCCATCATTCCTCCTATACTCTTCTCCTCTAAACACTTCTCTTCTTCTTGATTCACAACTGACTCCCTTCAAATCCACAAAATCTCACTTCAATTTGAACTTAAATTGATTCAGAAATCCATCTATTGTTCCTGTTGTAAAAGCACAAACCACCCCAGGTATTGGATCTTTATTCCTTTGTTGAATTAAACTGTGGGTTTTTCTTATTTTGATGATTCGTATGGTGGGTTGTTATCAGATTACATGCCAGACTCCAGATTTACAAGATTGAGAAAGAGATTTGCATCGGTAAGTCAAATTCAACTTAATGTTTTAATTTATAAAGTAGAAAATTCATGACATTTAAAGAAGCACAATGCATTTCATATTTTTGCACCTGCACTTTGATGGATGACAACAAATATTTGTGGTGTAGTAAGTATGTTGAAAGAATTGTATACCATGAGTTAAATGAAGTACATGTGAAAGGCTTAGTGATAGTATTGGGATTAAAGTATTCTTGTTTAGGGTAGTGTCATTATGTCGACCTCCTTTACATAATTAAAGTATATTGGGGTATTATCATTATGTCAATTGGGGTAGTATCATAGAGAGTGCTCTATGTCGACATATATGAATCTCTGTATATAAGGCATTGCTAACGTAAATGGTGTTCCCATTTAAAAATGTTCTCATTGCTCTGTCTCCTTATATACAGAGATTCAAAGATGTCGACATAAAGCACTCTTTATGACACTACCCCAATTGACATAATGATAATACCCCAATATACTTTAATTATGTAAAGGAGGTCGACATAATGACACTACCCCAAACAAGAATACTTTAATCCCAATAGATAGAGTTGTGTTTTGGGGTTTTAGAGAGAATAGAACTTTGAGCTAGCACTATGGTATGAAAGTCTTTCATATCTAAGGTTTATTCCATTGTATATCAACTACTATGGTTGGTTTTTCACCATGGAAGAAACACTTCACGCGACATTTCTAGGAAACAATTCTGTCAAGTCAAAGGCCAAAGGCTCAAAATCTGTCCGGATGGGGATTTATGTCTAAATTCATCAGTTCTTATATCCCATCTAGACGGAAGCTACATACAATGTTCTGGGCATCTTCAGAATTTTACTGGGAAAAGAGTATATCCAATTCCAAGGTGAAAAATAGGCCATAGTGTTTGCTATAACAAGGATACTATATCGAGTCATTTGATCAAAATTGTTTTTCTTGCACAAAAACTTATAATCTGAAGGGTAGTTTGTTACTGCTGTATTTGCAAAAGCGAATATTGTACTTTTCTTTCATAATAACTTACTATAAGTAGTGATGAAAATGATCTCAAAATTTATAACTGTAGTTCAAGTTAATATTCAAAATTTGTTTCTTTTGTGATAAATGAAGGTTCTGCTGAAAATGGAAATTCTCAATGTTACAATTTCTGACTTGCGAGGTTTGGTGCTCAGGGTGGGTCAATAGAGAGACATGCTGGTAATTTGTATTGTTCAAGACTTCATGAACACTTAGCTCAGCAACTTGTTTGGTGTTTCTGTATTATTTATCTATCTTTGGCCATTCCATAGGTTCTGAAGACAACTTCGTAGCAAAAGTTAAGCCGGAGCCTGTAGTCAGCGAAGAGCAGGTAATTTTTATTTCCAAATAAAGAAAAATCAGATAAAAAGAACTGAAGTTATGAATACTGTGGAAATATATGTATGTTGCCTTTGTAAGTGTTAAAAGAGCCAACACTCAAAGTTGAAATCATAATAAGAAGATATTGATCTTGACTGTCTAAGAAGATCTTGGTTATTGACTGTCTGTAATCGTGAAGTTATTTCCCCTAAACATACACCCACTAAGACAGAGTTCCACTACTAATTAAAGAATCTTGTATCATGTTTATATATAGGACTGGGTCCATATTTCAGTTGTATGCTTCCTTCTTGGTCTGTGAAATGACTAATATCTAGAAAACTAATAGCATTTCCTATATTTGCGTTTTGATTAATATTTTATTATGCGCGTTGCTGAATATTTGTGCTAGTTAGTATTGTAAAACCCCTCTTTTCTTTTAACAGTTTAATATTGTAAAACCCCTCTTTTCTTTTAACAGTTTAAATTAGTTGGATATTCTTTTGTGGTCTGGATGGATTGTTTTAGGTATCTGTATGCTAAACCCGTTAACCCATTTAAATTTTAATTGGTTATCCAGAACGGGTGTGTTAGGCACCCACAAATTTTAGAATTCAATTACCGCATATAAATTAAAATTTGGGCTTCCTTTTTATATGAAACCTAAAAGAGACAGAAAGAATAGGGTATGAGAATTAGCGAGGAAGGGAGATTGAGTAGAGGCTAAAGGTTGATTGGGTCTGTCCGGCCGAAGGCCGCTTAAAATTTTAGGCCTTTTTGAAATTAGGCGTTTTAAGGCCTAGGCGCCGATATTTGAAAAATCAGACTGGGCCTAGGCGGCGCTTTGGGCTTAGTTAGAAAAACAGGTTGATTTTTAACCCAACAATTATTACACCCCTAGGGTTTATAACCGTTTTCTTCTCTTTATTTCTTTCCTATTGCGCCTCCATTCTTCCCTTTTCCTTTTTCCCTTCTCTGCAAGCCTCCACTCTTCCTTTTTCCTCTTCTTCTTTTCTTCCCCACTTAGCCTATGTTGCTGCTTTAACCTATGAATTCCACCCGACATCTTCTTGTCACAAAGAACACAACAAACTTTGTCTGGGGCAGTAGGATCTATAAGCTTCCCCCATTCCCATGCCGAATCCGTTGATGGAAACAGAGAAGAAAAGAAGAAGAGGAAAAGGAAGAGTGATGGAGGCGCAATAGGAAAGAAATAGAAAGAAGATAACTGTTATAAACCCTAGGGGTGTAATAATTGTTGGGCTAAAAATCAACATGTTTTTCTAACTAAGCCCAAAGCGCCGCCTAGGCCCAGTCCGATTTTTCAAAAATCGGCCCACAATCGGCGTCTAGGCCTTAAAACGCCTAATTTCAAAAAGGCCTAAAGTTTTAAGCGGCCTTGGGCCTAGGCTCCGCCTTTTGCTACACGGACTATGATGGTTGTTGCAACTACCATGGAAAAACACTTTGCCAACATTCGTAGGAAACAATTCCTTCACGCCAAAGACTGTTCCGATGGGGATTTATGTGTAAAACAGTTCTTATATCCCATGTGGAGGAAGCTCCGTACAATGTTCTAGGCATCCTCAAAACTTTACTGGAAAAAGAAATGAAATGATCATGGAAATTTTTTAGGGTTTGATTTTTTTTTCCTCTTTCTTAGAGTCTTTCGTTTTGGGTTTGATTTTGAGAGTAGCTACAATTCTTTTTCTAATTTATGATCTCATCGTACTTTTATGATATCAACCAGAGTGTTTCGATCTGATTTTGGGTATTACTGTTGATAAATATTATATCAATCATCTATCTAGATTCAGTGCTCCCATGAGAGCAAGTCTTATGGTGGAAGAGTTCCATCTTCCATCTTCCACGCCACCTCAGCATTTGGAATTGTGGATGGAAGCGCAAGTGTAGTGGTGGAACAACAAAAACGCTAATATTAATAGCGTTGAGCGCTAATCAGAATAGCACTAAAAAAACGCTAATCAGAATAGCACAAAACACTATTCAGAATAACACAAAACGCTATTAAGATTAGCGCTTTTTTCTTAGCCATTAGATTTTCAATGTCACGTTTTAAATCTACGGATAAAAAAAATGCGTATTCTGAATAGCGTTTTGTGCTATTCTGATTAGCGTTGAGCGCTATTTTGATTGGCGTTTTCCGTCTTCTAATGCGCTATTCTGAAAAGCGTTTTACGCTAATCTGATTAGCGCTACCATGGATTCCACGGACCAACTTACAAAATCATGGAACACTGCTTGGATTTTCCGTGGAAGACCCCTACTTGGAAGCCACTAGACTTGACATTCCATGGTTTTTCCTCACTTGGAATGGCTTGGATTCCACCATAAGACTTTCTCTGAAGAAATTTGAGATAACTGATTTGGATCCAGATCGGTATGAGCAGAGTCAGAAATCAGCTTAAAAACGACTCCTACGCTCCTTGATAAGCTTGCCGAAAATCTTTTTGTTCTTGATTAAAGAGCGAAATTAGGTGCTGGAAGAGGAAATGATCACACTGTTTGAATAGGTTGGGTAACCTGCTTATACCATAGCTACAATAATTTCGCAGGTTACTCAACCAATTTTTGGAGCTGTGGTTTAAGTAGGGTTACTCAACCAATTCAAACAGTGTGTTTATTTCCTCTTTCAATACCTAATTTCGATCTTTAAAAAAGAATAGGAAGTTTTTCGGCGAATTTATCAATGTGGAGTTGATTCTTATGCTGATTTGCGAGTCTGTTCATACCGATTTGGTTCCAAATCTGTTATCTCCAATTTTCTCATTTTCTTCTTCTCCATGTAGGCACTGAATAGATAGATGATGGATGTAATCTTTATCAACAATAATAACCAAAATCAGATCAAAACACTCAAACAAATATAATAAAAATATGATGAGATTGTAAATCAGAGAAAAAAACTGAGTTGTAGCCACTTTCGAAACCAAACCTTAGAACAAAAAAAACTGAGATAGAGAGAAAAAAGTAGTTTTCCACTACTAATTAAAGAAGCTTGAATCACGTTATATATAAGACTGGTTCCATATTTCAGATGTAAGCTTCCTTCTTGGTCAGTGGAATGACTAATATCTGGAAAACTAATAGCATTTCCTTCTTGATTGGTATTCTATTATGTGCGTTGACGAATATTTGAGCTAGTTAGTGTGTTGAAAGGATTGTATACTGCAAAAGCTTATATTTCGTTTTCAGTGATAGTGTTGTGTTTTTGGGGTTTTAGGGGGAATAGAACTTAGATTGAGCACTATGGTATAGAAGTCTTTCATATCTAAGGTCTATTCCATGGAAAAGCAAAGCTATGATTGTTTTTCTTCATGGAAAAAATATTCGCCCGAGAGAATGTCCGGATGGGTATTTACATCTAATTCAATTATTATTTTAATGATGTTGTGAATGGATATGGGATATTTGCTTCTCCAGACATTCGTAATTAATTATCTTAGAAAGGTGTCTTAAAAGTAAATGAATTAAGCAACTTCCTCGTTTGTCATTGTCTGCATGGAAATGTTCTCTGCAATGTTCTAGGATATGTGGAGCATTTGTTGAGTTCATTTAAAGTGAAAAGGAGGAACCATAGTGGTTGTTTTTCCATGAAAAACATCTTGGAATAGAAGA
>JAJJWX010000027.1:0-94282 GCA_023529315.1 Papaver bracteatum
TTGCAATGATTCCAACTTTCTTCTCTTTTGTCTTCTCAATTCTTCCAAGCTTTATATAGTACTTAAAAACACAAAATTCATTAATACAAATATTTATTCTTGAAAATGGTAAAAATGCAGAATTTGGGATAATATATGAATTTGAAGCGCGAAAGATGAGTTAAGTGCCAATGAAAAGGTGTATGAATATGCAATATTTGGCACTCATGAGCGTGCCATTAGCACATGCCAACACGCACGCTAGCCATTTTCCAAACCGCCACCGCGCCCTAGGCCAACATGGCCGTGCGTGCCATTGGCACATGCCAACACACACGCTAGCCATTTTCCAAACCTCCACCGCGCCCTAGGCCAACATGGCCGTGTATTTGGTTAATTTGGTACGCCGGCAATCAAGTTCGTTTCAAGTTTGAATTTACATAAATCCAACAAGATTCTCGTAAACTTAAGTTCATGATTGCGGAATCAGGTAAGCCAAGTAAAGGTTGTATGCATAATAATGTTGGGGTCACGTCTCATGGCCCAACAACCTTGGATGCCCCTTAACTAATGAAGGAAGTAACATAGCATTGCCCTTGTTATGTTATAACAAGGAAAATAGGCATCAGGAGAGTAAGTCGAGAGTTCATTTTCTTCTAAACCCGTGAAGATAAGAAGAAAGGGAGAAAGAAGATAAAGAGAGTGAGAGTGAAAATTAAGCCACCATTTTTGGTGAGATTAGAGTTATCTTGAAGAGGAGAAGAAAGGGTTCTTGTCTAAGGATATTTTGGTTGATTGTGGTGAAGATTGAGCTATCAATTTCCACATATCTTCAAAGGGGAAAAAATCTAGGGTTTGTTCAAACCCTAGTAGTAAGTATCTCAAATCACTTCTTATTCTTAAATTGATAGTGTTCATTATCTATTTGATGAATGAATTGTTGATCCATCCTTAGAGGTGAGTGTAATTAGGAAAATTGATATCCAAGTACTATAGGCACCTTGAAGAAGTGTTTATCCCCAAATTGGGAGAATTATGTGTAACCCATTATTGTTATAGTGGAAGATTTGCCCGTGGTTTTTTACCCTTCACCTTGGAGGGGTTTTTCCACTGTGTTGTGTGATTGTTTCCATATTGCGTAGTTTGTTGTTATTCCGCATTTGTATATCATTGCTTGTGTAGGTTTCGTATTGCGCATACCGGCTCGGATTTCGTAAGCCTCCCCCAACAAGTGGTATCAGAGCTTTTGGGTTGAGCTAATCCTGTGCAATGGCGGAAGCTAGCACTAGTAATAGAATGGTAAATTTGACCGGTGAGAACTATGTGATATGGAAAACAAAGTTGGAAGATTGGTAATATTGTGAAGATCTCTATGGTCCAATAGAGAGTAAGGGAGTAAAGCCTAAGAAGATAGAAGACAAAGTGTGGAGTGTTGCTAATCGTAAAGTTGTTAGTTTCATTCTACAATGGGTTGATGATTATATTATTCCACATGTGTCTAGTGAGAAACTAGCATATTCTTTGTGGACGAAGTTAGAGGAGTTATATGATCAGAAATATGCTTGTGGCAAAGCCTTTGACCGTGAAAAGTCAAGAAGTGAATCAAAGTCTAGTGAAGACGTGGATTATTCAAATGAATGTAGGAAGCCGATGAAAGAACCAAGGAAAGGGAATGTAAATGACAGACAAGTTAATGATGTTATAATTGTGGTAACAAGTAGTGATATTACTTCATTCTCAGATTTTAATGATGTTTGTGTGAGTTTTTCAGGTTCTGATTCAGAATGGATAGTTGATTCAGGTGCATCTTATCATGCTACTCCTCATGAAGATGTATTTACCTCCTACAAGGCTGGTGACTTTGGATCAGTCAGAATGGGAAACAGTGGTGTTTCAAAGATTGTAGGAATGGGTGATGTAAAAGTTGAGACCAGTGTTTGTTGTACGTTGGTTCTCAGAAATGTGCGACATGTACCAGATCTTCGTTTGAATCTAATGTCACCTAGAGTGTTAGATGATTAAGGGCATAAAAATCACTTGGGTGATGGAAAATGGAAGCTAAGCAAGGGCTCCATGGTTATTGCAAGAGGCAAGAAGTGTGGCACATTGTACAAAACACAAGTGAAGGTGTTGAAAGGTGAGTTTAATGTTGTTGACAAAGATTCAATCTCCGAGTTGTGTCATAGAAGACTTGGTCATCTTAGTGAGAAGGGAATTCAAATCCTCACCAAAAGACAAGTTTTTCCAAATGCCAAAGGTATGCAATTGGGTAAGTGTACTCATTGTTTAGTTGGTAAACAAACTAGAGTCTCTTTTCATAAAGCTTTACCCAAGCGCAATTCTGGTATTATTGATCTTGTTCATTCTGATGTATGTGGACATTTAAGGGTCAAAACACTTGGTGGTACTGTTTATTTTGTTACTTTCATAGATGATGCTTCAAGAAAGGTTTGGTCATATGCAATAAAGACCAAAGATGATGTTATTCCTGTGTTCAAGATGTTTCACAGCATGGTGGAAAGAGAAACAAGTATAACTTTGAAGTGCCTTCGTTCTGACAACGGGGGAGAGTACATTGGACCACTTGAAGTGTATTTCAAGATCATGGGTATACGTTATGAACAATCAGTACCGAAGACTCCACAACATAATGGTGTTGCAGAGAGGATGAACCGCACTATTCTTGAGAGAATTAGGTGCATGTTATCTCATTCCAAGTTACAGAAGCATTTCTGGGGTAAAGCAATGAATACTGCTGTGTATTTTATCAATCGATCTCCTTCAAGACCGCTAGATGGGGAAGTAGCAGAAAAGGTATGGAGAGACAAAGAGCCTACTTATGATCACTTGAAAGTGTTTGGTTGCAGGTCATTTGTTCATATCCCAAAAGATTAGAGATCAAAGCTTGATGACAAAGCAAAGAAGTGTGTGTTCCTAGGCTATGGAACAGAGAAGTTTGGTTACATATTTTGGGATCCAGTTAAGAAGAAGGTTATCAGAAGTAGGGATGCAGTATTCCTTGAAGACCAGACTATTGAAGACTTTGAGAAGATTGAGATGCCAAATCTTCAAGATGATATGACCTTGGATCCAAATCAAGTTGTTCCTACTCTTGAACAACATGATGATGATGTTGATGGTAATGGAAATGAAGATGAAGCTCATGAAGATGTTCCAGTGGGTGATGTTGAGCAAGAATTGCAACAACAACAACAACCAGAAGCTGAGTTGAGAAGATCCAGCAGAACCAGATTACCTTCAACAAAGTATTCACCACATGAGTATGTGATGCTCATAGATGCAGGTGAACCAGAGTCTTATGAAGAAGCTATTAGTGTTCCTGAAAGTCAGAAGTGGTTGAAATCCATGAAAGAAGAGGTTGGCTCTTTAGATGAGAATGACACTTTTGATTTGGTTGACAAGACTGAGAACCAGAAAATTCTGAAGAACAAGTGGGTGTACAAAATCAAGACTGAAGATGGTAACTCACAACCAAGTTACAAAGAAAGGGTGTTGACTTTGACGAGATTTTCTCACCGGTGGTGATATTTTCTTCTATTCGGGTTGTCTTGGCAATAGCCGATAGTTTGGATCTTGAGATAGAATAACTAGATGTCAAGACAGCATTTATTCACGGTGAGTTGGAGGAAGATGTGTATATGGCACAACCCGAGGGTTTTGAAGTCAAAGGAAAAGAGCAAATGGTGTGCAAGCTAAATAAGAGTCTATATGGTTTGAAGCAAGCTCCAAGAAGATGGTACAAGAAGTTTGAATCGTTCATGAAGGAACATGGGTACAAGAGGATAGCTTCAGATCATTGTGTATTCATTCAAAAATTTGCTGATGGTGATTTTCTTACTCTTTTTCTATATGTTGATGACATGCTTATTGTTGGCAAAGATAAGAAAAAAGATTGACAGGTTGAAGTCAGATCTGAGCAAGTCTTTTGCTATGAAATACTTGGGTGCATCAAAGCGTATTCTTGGCATGGAGATCACTCATGATAGGAAAGCAAGGAATCTGTGGTTATCACAAGAAAGCTACATTGAGAAGGTGTTGCAAAGATTCAACATGGACAAGGCTGAGCCGGTAAGTTGTCCACTTGCAAACCATTTTAAGTTATCTCGTGATCAATGTCCTGTGAATGATGTTGAGAAATGGAAGATGGAGAAAATTCCTTATGCGTCCGCAGTTGGTAGTTTGATGTATGCAATGGTGTGTACAAGGCCGGATATAGCTCATGCAGTTGGAGTGGTAAGCAGATTTCTATCAAATCCTGATATGGAGCATTGGGAAGCATTTAAATGGATACTACGATATCTAAGGGGTACTTCTAATATGTGTTTGTGCTATGGAGGTGACAAGCCAGAGTTAGTTGGTTACACAGATTCATATTTGGCAGGTGCTCAAGACAGTTTCAAGTCTACATCGGGTTACTTATTTACCTATGCAGGGGGAGCTGTGTCTTGGCAAACCAAGTTACAAAAATGTGTGGCATTGTCTACTACATAGGCAGAGTACATTGCAGCTACAGAGAGTTGCAAGGAGATGATATGGATGAAGAGGTTTTTTAGAGACTCGGTGTGAAGCAACATAGGTTCATTGTTTACTGTGACAACCAGAGTGCCATCCATCTCAGCAAGAATTCTAGTTTTCACTCGAGGTTCAAGCACATCAATATTAGGTATCAGTGGATACAAGAAGTTCTCGAGGAGAAGGTCTTGTATATTGAGAAGATCCATACAGATGACAACGGTTCTGATATGATGACAAAGTCGCTACCAAAATACAAGCATGTGTATTTCTGCAGCAGGGCAGGTTTGGTGGTGACGGGTACCTTGCCATAAGTCGTGAGTGGGAGATTGTTGGGGTCACGTATCATGGCCCAACAACCTTGGATGCCCCTTAACTAATGAAGGGAGTAACATAGCATTGCTCTTGTTATGTTATAACAAGGCAAATAGGCATCAGGAGAGTAAGTCGAGAGTTCATTTTCTTCTAAACCCGTGAAGAGAAGAAGAAAGAGAGAAAGAAGAGAAAGAGAGTGAGAGAGAAAATTAAGCCACCATTTTTGGGGAGATTAGAGTTATCTTGAAGAGGAGAAGAAAGGGTTCTTGTCTAAGGATCTTTTGGTTGATTGTGGTGAAGATTGAGCTATCAATTTCCACATCTCTTCAAAGGGGAAAAAATCTAGGGTTTGTTCAAACTCTAGTAGTAAGTATCTCAAATCACTTCTTATTCTTAAATTGATAGTGTTCATTATCTATTTGATGAATGAATTTTTGATCCATCCTTAGAGGTGAGTGCAATTAGGCAAATTGATATCCAAGTACTATAGGAACCTTGAAGAAGTGTTTATCCCCAAATTGGGAGAATTGTGTGTAACCCATTATTGTTATAGTGGAAGATTTGCCCGTGGTTTTTTACCCTTCACCTTGGAGTGGTTTTTCCACGGTGTTGTGTGATTGTTTCCATATTGCGTAGTTTGTTGTTATTCCGCATTTGTATATCACTGCTTGTGTAGGTTTCGTATTGCGCATAGCGTCTCGGATTTCGT
The DNA here is from genome assembly GCA_023529315.1 of Papaver bracteatum. Classification (NCBI taxonomy): domain Eukaryota; kingdom Viridiplantae; phylum Streptophyta; class Magnoliopsida; order Ranunculales; family Papaveraceae; genus Papaver; species Papaver bracteatum. The sequence goes on from JAJJWX010000027.1 coordinate 5,537, forward strand.
AAGCCTCCCCCAACAAATAAACTAGCTGATTTTAACGTTGAACGTAAGTTAGCCCATGTGCCTTATATTATTGAGATTACTTGGTATCCTCCGTCATATAGAATGTTTAAGTTGAATTTTGACGGTTGCTCATTGGAGAATCCAGGTTTTTCGGGTTGTGAGAAATAACAATGGTCTTCTGATTGGTAGTCTTGCACAATCTCTTGTTAAAGATAACTCAGTCATGGCTGAATTATGGGGAGCGAAGGGTTTGAATGCTACTAGCTCTATACACTTATTATGGCTCTTTCGAAGGCTTTTGTTGATTCCATGGAAAATTTTAGCTCACTGGGAGATTTTTGATTCAGTTTAGGTTCTCATACATCTACACAGAAGGGGATAATATTACTGATTTGATGGGGTCAGCCACATCAATGATAAACTCAGCCGTCTTCAAGTACGGCTGGGTGCGCAATTTCTTAAACCTAGTCTTGAACCGTGTACTATATAAAGCCCCAATGGATATCTTGGTCAAATATCAATTCATCTTCAACCGTTGGATGTCCCTCTCGCCCTAAAAACACAGTATAAGATCTCTTCAAAGATGAACTCAGCCGCCAGTAAGATTAAAACTTTTTCTCTTTGCTCATTTTCTTCTTCCTTGCTCAGATCTAAAATTTTTCTCTCTACTAAATTGTTTTTGAATCATGGATTCTTCAATAATAATGTCATCTATTGGTAATCTGAACACCATTCTTACTACTACCACTCTCATAATTCCTTTGAAACTAGCTGAACAAGAAGATGAAACCCTTGTGTTTGTTTTTTGATGAAGATCTACTAGCACAATGATTTATCCTCTCAAAATAAAGTTTTAATACTTACAGATTTCCTTATAATAAAGTCTTGAGCTTCTGTAACTTGCGAATAATCTCCGTTTACTTCGGTAAACTCTTTAATTTTATTTTTTTATAAGGTTTTTAGTATTACTTAGCCTGTTGTTTGATAGTATAATCGAATTGTTAACATGTTGGATTTTACAATGATGCAGGGAACTACTCCTTTTCCTGATTTACATTTTTTAGCGTTTTTAGTGCTAATTACATGTTATTTTTATTCAGTTCGATATTTTAGTGCTTTTAGTGCTAATTATTTTCTTTTCCTGAAGAGTGTCCTGTTTCATTTAGTCTTTTCTCCTTCACAAAACAAGTCTTAAGGAATTTTTTGAATTACAGAACCTTAGGTGACGACGTTATACCTGAGGAACTTTCAGATGTCAGCAACAAGGAGCATGAGAGCAAATGATGATGGAGTATGTTTACAGATTGATGTGGGACTCTGAGCAATCTTTGAAGCCTCTACAGCAAATTCTCAGACCTCAGTGCGGTTATGATCCTGACGCGTGAGACTATTACTTACACTAACACTAATCCATGGGCTGTGTGTGCAAGAATTTAACTGACAAGGGGAATTAAACTCACGCTGTGACATGGGGAACACTTGTATGGGGGCACATTGCAGAACTGAGAGAAGCCACTCTTGCTAGCTTTGGAGTTGGTGATGCTGAATTAGAACTGCAGCCTTCAAGTGATCGCTCATACCTGTTTGATTTGCGGATTTTGCAAACTGACTTACATAGCCAAATTTACATTTTCATATTATTATGTAGTGGTGGCTTACGACTTCAGATTCTGTCTTTTTTACTTAAGACATCCTTTCATGTTTCAGTTTTAATTGTTGAACTTTAGTGTAAACAAATGTTCAGGCTTACCTGAGTCTCTGAATCCATTTCTATATTTTTCCTAGTGATTAAAATGTTTGATTCTTGCGTTCATTTTATTGAGACATATCGGAGTCTAGCATCAGGAATTATTGTGATATGATTCCTACCCAGAAGCATCTTTTGGTGGTGGAGAACAACTGATGCTACATTTCAGTTGCGCTTGGAGACTTATATTTGACACGGAACTAAATTTCAGTTGCGCTTGCACCTGCTTAACAAGTGAAAACATGCGCATTTATACAGGTCACAGTAAGAAACGATCCCATACCAATTTCAGAGTCTCTTGAAGGATTGCAATGGTAGGTTCCATTTCATTTTTCGATTAAGAAAGAAGCTTTATTAGAGAAAAGAAGAATTTAGAATTCCGACATACAAGGACTAAGGGGAAACAAAACAGAAAACTACATATGTAAAAATTATAGAAATATAAGATCCCAGTTATGCAGTATACTACTGGAGTTCCCATTCAAGCTACATTTGAAAATTGAAGCCCAAGAAAATAGCATAGCTCTAGCATCTTGCCCAACTAAATCAACAACTTTGGTTCTCTCTTCAAACGTTTGTGAATTCCTCTCTGTCCAAGTGCTCCAAAGAGCAACAGCTGGAACAACACCAAACCTTTATGTCGACATCAGGATTTTTCAACAGTTTCATTGTACTCGAATAAGGTTTGCAGCTACATGTGGGTGCAAGTTCAATACGAGGTAATTATCAGTTGTGCTTGGTTAATTTGGTGGACTCGCTATCAAGTCCGTTTTCAGTTCGAACTTCTATTGTGATTTGCAGTCTTGCACAATTAATCTCTTGGGATAGATAACTCGGTCATGGCTATATTCTGGAGCAATTCACACTTTCAGAATTTCGGAAGCAAAGGGAATGAAAAAAGGATATGGTTGGAATGCGTCTACGCACGTTACTATGGCTCTTTTGAAGCCTTTGTTGATTCCATGGAAAATTTTAGCTCAATGGGAGAATTGTCTAAGATTTGCATCAATTGTTTAGTTTAGTTTCTGACATTGTTGATTTGTTGGCAAAGTAGGGTGCTTCTCATGATATACAATGGTGGAATCAGCCACATAAATGACAATGTTGTCATTTGTGCTATGCGACATGTCGCATTATTGTGCTGACAGATTTGGATAATTAGTATTTAATCGTTTGGTCCACATAAAAGATAAAAATTACATACTAGGCAAGCGAGCGACAAGCTGTGCCGATAGCCCTTTTTGAATAGCAAAACCTATCCTATTAAAAATAAAATCTCGTGAGCCAGGGGTCATTACATTGCTGCGCATGACTTTCTGGACCCTCTTGAGTAGTCCAACTGCTTCTGGAGCCAAATAGCCAAAAGTATCAAAAGCAAAGGGGACGAAAGCATGCCCATTGTCAACACATGCTTTCTCATGCTTCGATATCTTACCTGAGGCAGCCTTTAGCGCTGCTCGCCCCTTGTAAAGGTGCCATGTCCAATTCCTACCAAAGGAGATACCCGGTGAGGTCAACACATGTGTGTTTCCCATTAGCCCATCCAAAAATAAGAACATCAGCTGGTCTTAGTGTCGATCTCCCTTCAAGTGGGTCTGTCAGGAAATGCACAGGTGCTTCTTTCTTTGCCGAAATGCCAGACCTCCACAGTACATCATACAAAATATCCCTCACATGATCATGTCTATATTTATAACCAGGGTCTACTTTACAATGAACTGCATGTTCACCATATGAATCCAAGCAGGGCAGCGAGAGTCAGAGGGATAAAGCGGGATCATTAACCTGTATTTGAGGATAGACCGGTACTCCAAAGGAGACATCTTCTGCCCCAGCCCCTCAATCGGAATAGCCAGAAGAAAATCTTGGGCATGTGCTGCTTGCAAACAACCAAAAACCGCTTCTGTCTCTCCGTTAGCATGTAAACTCTATCAATGTCCTTAACCACTTTACCAAAAAGAGCACTCGCCAGGATGCTTTGTGCTTTAGGGGGGGCGTTGTCTTTATTGGTGAAGTTGTTAAGATCAAAATCAGGAAGAGTCACTTGTAACGTTTCCAAAGCCTTATTAAAATTATCATCCATACCGTCCACACCACTACTCCTCAATATGTGATCCTGTAATCCCCAAGATTGCACACGTGAAGCCACAAAAACATACTCAGATGCCTCCCTAGCAGTATAAAGTCCAAGACCTCCATATCTGATAGGTAGAGTAGATAGTCTCCACTGAAGCTCTCCAAAGAACGGTCCCCCGCACACCACGATGCCTTCCACCACTTCTCGCAAGCCTCTATCAAATATATCTACCCCCTCCATAATATAGTCTGGGTGACAAATACGAAGGCCAAAAAGAAGCTTGGAGATACCCATACACGTTCGTAAAGCAGCAATTCACTTTGAGGATCATGGAGCTTGGATAAAATCTGCATCAAATCCACTGCTTTTTCAGCCCTCTTAATGGCAAGGCCCTTCACAAAACCATCGTCGAGGCTAACTGCACCACCTAATAGTTTGACTCCCTTATCTGGTCTTGAGATTTCGACAGGAAACATCCCATCACTTATCCTTCGTCCATCACAAGAGGGCCAAAATATTTCAGTTTTCTTAATATTCGGTATAAGCCCCAGTAGCAGGCCCTTTTGTTTTGATAATAGTGAGTGCTTTTGCCACTTCTTCGGTGTCGCCAATAACAAAGTGCCATCATCAAGATACCAGGCATGTAGGGATAATATGCAGTGCTCATTTATCTTAGCTATAAGCTGATGAAGTACCAGAGCAAATAACAAAGGCCCTAAAGGGTCACCTTGTTGTACTCCTGTGGATGAGTAGATAAAGGAGTCCCCACATAGAGCCGTGCGGTTGACCATACAAGTATTCTACCCAAGGCGATATAGATGGACAAAGCTTACGTACCTCGAAAGCATAGCCGTTCGGTCAACTAGGTTAAAAGCATTGGTAAAGTCAACCATTAGCATAGAGAGGCTAGCGTCTACATGATGTTCTTGACAAACCTATTCACAAAGATGTAGGAGTGCCTCAAAGCACCACCGAAACACCTACACCAAACCGGAAATCCTGTAGATACGCTGCCATGTCCTTACCAACCCCTTTCATCGCCGCTTTGGACACCAGTCGACGCCAAATTGTCCCAACAACAATGGGACGAATGCTCTTATCCGGTTTAAGGAGGGGTGTTAGGGGAGCCGATGCAATGAACTCCGCTAGGTTAAGAGGGCATCTCCCGCCAAGCCAAAGATTAACAACCCTAGTTATGGCCGTGACCATATCGCAGCCACAGTTGAGCCTTCCCCACAGAAAGCATCCAACAAATGTTGTGCCCGAAGGCCATCCCTTCCACACGAAGTTCCCTTAGGGAAAGATTTAATACAACTAAGAATGGTACCTTCTTCGGCCACTAGCGGTGTCTCCTGCAACGTACAGGTTGGTTTCCTTGGAGGCGGCATCGTCGGATGCTTATCCTCAAGTGCTTTCCTTGTGTTCTCGTTGTATGGCGCCACCCCGGACGAACTGATGGCTTTAACAGCAGCTGTGAAGTGCCCATCCGCCACCTTGCGCAAACAAGTAGAGATATTGGTACCGAGCCTGTTGTCTTTCCCCGTGTCATCATCTTTGTTGTCTTTCTCTGTGTAATCATCTCTAACACTAACTGTTGCCGGCAGCTTTAAAATCTCACGAACAAGATTTATAGTCCCACTAGGTTCACCCCAAAGTGCCAGCGCTCTAAGAATTTGTGTCTGTTGTGTCGCCTTGCGATTACCATACCTGCATTCAGCTCTACCCTTAGGTCGGAACACTCTCAAAGTGCATCGAGGGAGCAGCAAAAGCCTGACCCAATGTTTAACAACTTTAGGTTCAGCCGCGACTTTCTGTAGTGCCGCTTTCAGGGCATGAGAAAAATCTAACATGCAACCTCTTGGAATGCTCTTAACCGTACATACCGGGGCTCTAAAGACTGCATCCACAATTGCTTCATTCAATTCAAAGTCGCTGTCAAGCTGCACTAAATCCTCCTGTAGACGAGGCTTAGACACTCCAAAAATTATTTCAGCTACTTCACCAGAACTCGCACATATCTCAGGCTTAATATCAGTGTTCCCTTCATGCTTGCACGCTCTTTGCTCCAAGCCTGAATACTCATACATTCGAAGCACAACCATTGTCTTAAAGTTCTCAGAGTTTCCTCTAAACTCATGAAGACATCAACATCAGTTCTTATGGCCTGTTGGAGTGCAGTCTTCTTTTCTTTATTGCAGAGGTGTTGTCTCTTCGGGTGGGGAATCAAACATGAAAAACCTTTACTCCCGGTCCCCCATCACGGACAACCATGAAAATCTCTAAACGGACATCTGATAATTCCTTTACTTGCAACTGTCATTGAAGCATAATGACAAACAGTTTGGGTGCTTAAATAAATTATCCACTCTTTGGTTCAGAAACACACAGAGTAGCACCCGATTACAAGCAGTTTTCTAGGTGTATGACAATTCAAAAGCACAAAATCAATCAACCAAAATGAGTATTTAATTATCTTTTTTGGTTTAACTTTTTTGAGGTCAGGCTGACCAACATATCTCTACGCAATAGATATTCAAAAAGTCTTTACAGACTGAGCTGAAAAAATTAGGTGAAAAGGGCCGCACACAAACACACCCCTGCACGTCTCCGAAGGGGCTGGGCCAATTGGACCCACAAATTTAAAAAAAAAAAGGGAGTTGATTCATGCACAACCATTTTTGCACCGCGATGTGCATTTCGGGGCATCCAACGGTCTTGGGAGCGGCTCTAAACATCGAGATCTGGAGCATGGGTTGTGTGGGGGCCATTTCTTTTTCCTCTCTCACACTCTCTCCACGGTTCATGCACTTCGTTGTGCATGAATCATTTTTGAAAAAAAAACCGTGAGAGGCTGTTTTTACCTGGTTTGGTTTTCTCGGTTTGTAGAGAAGGACTGATAGATATATTGGTCAAATGAATCTCAATTATCATCTAACCGTTGGATGGCCCTCCCCACTCTTATATATGTATGCCCTAAAAATATTAGGTCACCTCTCCTTGAAAATAATCTCATCCATCTTATAAGTTTAAAATTTTCTCTTTCCTCTTTTTTCGTTCCCTGTGCTGTTCAATTAAATCGGATCTGAAAATTTTCTCTCAATAAAATTGTTTTTCAACAATACATTTCTCAAGAATAATATTGCCTCTTGGTAATCTGTACACCATTCTTACTACTGCTACTACTCTCTTAATTCCTATGAAACTGCGACAAGAAGAAGAAGAAATCCTTGTCTTGTTTTCTAATAAAGATCCCACTCACACAATGATTTTTCCTCTCATAACAAATTTTTCTTTTCCAAATACTTCCTTTCAAAAGAATGAGATATTTTGTAAAAGGGTCACATGTTTATGGTCTAATTAGGGGCTGGGGCGTAGAACATGTCATTGATGGGTTTGGGTCGTAGACTAAAGTTGACTGTCAAACACGTTTACCAAAATACCCTTTTGAAATAGTCATATGACATTATATTCCAACCGACTAGAGCTGCCAAACAAGTCGAAACCCGCGGATTAACCCGTGTCCGGCCCGTGAAAACCCGAACCCGGCTTGGCTTGGTTATAAACAAGCCGGGTTCCGGTTAGAGAATTAGTGGCCTGTGGGAAAACGGGTTAACCCGTGCCCGTCCCGTAAACCGGCGGGTAAACCAGTTAACCCGTTTACTCCTAATATCCATCGTCAGATTAACTACATTTAATCCTATTCGTACGTTTAGGATATAAACAAAAAAAAAACCCTAGCATTGAAGGTCTTATTTCTTCCTATTTTCTTTCTTCTCCATCTTTTCCTACTTCCCTTACGCCTGCTACACACCACCTCTCCATCATTCTTACTGTTAGTTATCCAGCTACTGAGAGTTTGAAGATGATGATGGAGTTATCGATCCCGGAGAGTGTGCTGTTTGAGTTGCTATAGAATATTCAGGGAAGAAGATGGGTTCCTGCTACTGTGGTTCAATCAGATCGAGCAATTAAAGTTGAAGAAAGTGAATCTGTTGAAATCGAGATAGGTGATGAAGATAATATGGAATTAATTTGGGGTTTTGTGGTTGTATCATGTATAAATCAATTGAAGAAATCAGAACGAGAAATGGAGTTAGGGTTTCCTATTTCTGTTAAAATCAGATGAAGAAATCGAAGATGGTGCTGATGGGTTTGGTCTGTAAAGATTGAAATTGAGAATAGATTGTGGTGGAGTTGGTGAAAACAGTTGGAAATTGGTTTTCTCATCTATTTGGAGAGATGGGTTCGACCTGAGATTGAGGATGCAGATGGTGTTGTTACTGTTACTGCAGTATTGTGGTATGAACTGGTGCTACAGTTTCAGATGGAATTGTGCATTGAGATTGGACAGAGCTCTAGATTTCAGGGAATTATGCTAAAAAGGGAGTTCAGTCAAATTCAGCTTGGGGGAGAAAAAGGAGAAGCAAGAGATGTTGTTGGATCTGATTGAACTGCCTGAAGTGAAGTATATCTATGTTTAGGGTGAATGAATGTGATTGAAACATGTAGGGGATCTTTAGATGGCCTGAATTTTGCCGGAAATAGACCAAAAAACAGAGGAAACTCTGTCAAAATCGGTTTCTGGCGAGTTGACTCAGTCACTCAGTTAAATAACCAGAAAACGGGCTAAGTAACCCGTGAACCCGCAAGTTTAACCCGTTACGGGCACGGGTTGAAGAATTGACCACCCGTGAAGAAAATTGACCCGCGGGTTTTGGCACGTATTAACCCGAACCCGTGTAACCCGCAACGGGCCAGCCCCGGCCCGCCCGTTTGCCAGCTCTACAACCGACGTTAAAAACTTCACCGCGCATTTTTTTAACATCATATTTACGGGAGTACATAGCATGGAAGAAGATGGAAGTGGGGAATTTCTTGTTGGATATTTTCAATAACTTAGAAAATAAAAATGTTTTCGTTTTTGGTTTGTCACTATGATGGGGAAGTGTTCTGTGTTGGATAAACACAATGGATGTTAGTTGGATATGAAGGGACACCTCTAATAGGTGTGATGGTTCATAAAGGACACAACCATTCCCAACAGACACCTTATGTGTCTTTTGGAAGTGAAGAGGCATCTCCAATAGGCATGAATAACCCTATAAGTAGTGAAGGAATTCTCCCATTCTTGAGAATGAATTCAACCTGTTTTCTCTCCATCTAAAGCATCATTAGAAATCTCTCTCATGTGTTCTTGGTTGGGTCAAGGGGTGCAAACCTTGAATCCAACTTCCTGTTGTAGGGCTTTCATTGTATCATGAAGGCATTATTTCGCATACCTGTTGCAATCGCCAATTTATATTGGGAGGGTAGAAATAATCGTCTAAAAGAAATCACCCGAGCCTTGAAAGCTTTTGAGTACAACAACAATTTCTTTTAGTGTTTCCATCCTCTGTTTTATACCCAAAATTTCCAACAGTTTTAGACGATTATTTCTTTTTGACGATGGAGACTGCTGTCGTGAACCGTCTCTGCTGAGATACACCAAAAGGAAACGGTTACATGGAGAAGGAAACGGTTCATAAATTTGGGTGTCAATTTATGAAGCATCGCATTTCAAAATTCTCAAGTTTTGGAAATCCAGCGACAGGAAATACGGCATTGATTGGAACGTTTGCAAAGGAAAGACAGATCCATAATAATGGTATTGGATTTGAAGTTTTAATTTCTATTTAGAAATTATGGGGTACATGTTTGACACAAATGGTATTTCATGATATTGAGTTGCATTTTGGCATTTGAGAATTATCATGAAATAGGGGGAGAATTTATACGAAAATGTCGTATAAATTTTTTCTAGTTGGTGGATTATTTTAAAACCAAAATCGTCATAATTGTTGAGACAACAATGGTATGGCATGAACATAATTCTTGGTATAAGAATTATATGGTTCCAAAATTTGGAAAATGGGATGTCTTAAATGATATCAAGGGAAAAGTGGAATACTGGTGAATATGTAACATATTGGAAGATTGGGCGCGCGACCAAATATCCAACGATGAGGTGTTACGATATTACCGATGCATAAATTATGAACATTTGCATTACATAATGTAGAATGTTAAATAGACATTGTCTATGTTTTTTGGGTATGAATTTGTAGGGGATTGGGCATGAGTAAAAGGGTTACTCATCAAGGTATTATATTTGTTGAGATAGCAAATATATAAGTTGCCTACAAATTTTCTATGCCTCTAGTGTATGCAAGTCTATAATGACTTCTTGTGAATTAACCGTAAATGTTAATTAGGATCACTAGAGAAGTTACAATTATTTTGTAAAATCAAAGAGGAACATTTTTTAGTAATGTTTTCAGAATTGATTGCATTAGTAGATGCAATTAATGAGAAGAAATGGCTTAAAACCTAACTTGTAGAGATCCTATTTTGGAAGAAGCCATCTCAAGAGGTCTTGATTAATTGTGAATCAGGATATGATCTATAACGTCTTTAACAAGACTTATAATGAAAAGTCAAGACATACAAGTCTTAGACAAGGAACAGTAAGTCAATTACTCAAGAAAGGAGTAATTGCAGTTAACCATTGAAACGGAGAAAAGCTTGGTAGACCTACTTATGAAGAGTCTCCCAAAGGAATTAATTTCAATGAAGTATAATGAAATGGGACTAAGGATGTGAAGGAAGGTTGATCTCCCATAGCAGAAACCCAACCTATGTTTTGAAAAAGATAAACAAGGTTCAATGTGGTACCAACAAGTTATGGCTGTAGATTATGGAGCACTAACATAAAACTTCCCATTTCAAGTTAGTGCTGGTTTTTCTGCAAGAAAATAGGATGGATGTAAATCCTTAATGAGTCTGTGATTAGTAAAAGGTGTCTCGCAGAAACACCTTCGAGACTTACCTATATGAGTATGGAAATGTGGGCCGTTTCCTAAGAGAAGAAGACCGTTCTCTAAAGAAGACTCATGAATAAGGATATAAGCACAAGGCCTTTATAGTGCTTGGCTACAGAACACATGTCTTATGGAATCAATATGTGTGGAGACTCAGGCTTTGTCATAAGGGATTCTTGGTTCAAGACTAGTTTCACCATAGAATATCGATAAAGCTTTGAGTTTCTTACACTAAGTGAAGGTTCAAACCCAGAAGGTACCTATCATTTATGTATTGGTTTCAACGATGATGCTTAGTCCCAATTGTGCTTGAACTACGTTGGCTTGATCCCACTCGGGTACGTAGGCAGTCACTTGAGTGATGCAGCCACTCCGGTTTTATAAGTTTTATTTTATTTTATGTTTTTTGGTTTTTGAAAATAGGGGGAGATTGTTGGATATTTTCAATAACTTAGAAAATAAAACTGTTTTCGTTTTTTGGTTTGTCACTATGATGGGGAAGTGTTCTGTGTTGGATAAACACAATGGATGTTAGTTGGAGATGAAGGGACACCTCTAATAGGTGTGATGGTTCATAAAGGACACAACCATTCCCAACAGACACCTTATGTGTCTTTTGGAAGTGAAGAGGCATCTCCAATAGGCATGAATAACCCTATAAGTAGTGAAGGAATTCTCCCATTCTTGAGAATGAATTCAACCTGTTTTCTCTCCATCTAAAGCATCATTAGAAATCTCTCTCATGTGTTCTTGGTTGGGTCAAGGGGTGCAAACCTTGAATCCAACTTCCTGTTGTAGGGCTTTCATTGTATCCTTAAGGCATTATTTCGCATACATTGCATCGCCAATTTATATTGGGAGGGTAGAAATAATCGTCTAAAAGAAATCACCCGAGCCTTGAAAGCTTTTGAGTACAACAACAATTTCTTTTAGTGTTATCATCCTCTGTTTTATACCCACAATTTCCAACATTTCTTCAGTCTTTCCACTTCTTTGTTGAGAGTCAAGATACAGACGGGTTTCTGTGTTTTGGTTGATTCCATGTCCATCCCCCCGAAGTGTTGAAAATGATTCTCTTTCTTCACCAGCAAATCCAATCAATTTCTGCAGCTTCAATTTCATATTTTCCCCTAACAAGCAAAATTTGCCACAAAAGTAAGATCCCCTTCTTATTTAAATTATTCCTCCAATCTTGAATTATTTTTCTAGTTTTAGCAAACATAATCATTAGAAATCCATATAGTTATCCATTTTCACCTAGTATGTAAATTTGATTTAAGGGTTTAGTTGAAAAGATGGCTCTTGCTACTGGAGACTAGTTGGTGGGGTGTATCACTATATCCTGATTTATAGCAACCATTGACCCACATCCGTGAAGACGAAAATGAATTCCCTTTTTTAATGGTTTTTGGTTCAGAAAAATGAAGAAGATGCAGGTATATATTGGGCTGGGTGATGCTGTGCGACAACTCCCAATCTTTCTCCTAGAGGTTCTTCAACGTTTCTTTCCAAGTTGAGTATTGAGCATAATATAGATAGATTTACTTCTCCAGCTGGATAAAATTTAGTGAATATTTGTAAAACATTCTTCAGTTGAATGGATCTTGACCACCTCCACCGTCTTGTGTATCTGTGTTTCCTATTCTTGAAATAAGATCCGATGGGAGAAGATGGAAATGGATGAGAGATAAATGCTTTGTAAGATGTTACTTAAACGGTCAATGACTCAATGCTAGTCAACCCACAGTCATGGTGTTTAGCAAATAAAAAAAAAGGTCAACTAACAATATTTTAACGGTCCTTGTTAGTCTACGACCCAAATACATCAACGGCATTTTCTACGACCTAGACCCCAATTAGGCCATAAACATGCGACCCTTTTACAAAATATCTCCAAAAGAATCCTCTAGTTCTGTTCATTTTCATTACATTCTGTTGATTTTGATAAACTCTTCGTCTTTTTTTAAAAAAAATGTTGATTTTTAATTTTTGAATACTCAATCTGTTGTTTGATAGGATAATCTAATGGTCAGCTGACTTTAACTTGTTGTACTTTGCAATGATACAGAAGTTTCTTCTGCGATAGAGGAAGATCCATACTATTTTCCTTATTTTTTGGGATTTTCGATCGATTGCACATCTTCATCTAGCATAAAAGTGGCAATGAAACTGAATGGTTATGTGCGTCTATGCCTTCATGTATTAAATACGGATCAACCAGTAGCAAGGTAAAATATTCATTCTCCTGATTTACTTTTTTTTTTTTCGGATTCATAACTACTTGTTCAATTGTTTGATTTTAGAATTCCGTTAAATTTTGGTAATTCTGATGAGATTTACTAATGCAATGATGTTAATCTAGCCTACAATTTGAAGATCCAGAGCTTCATGTATTTCTGAAAGTTTTAAGTTGTTGAGATTATAATAGTCCCACATTGTTGGGAATTCTAAGATCCTGCGGTTTATAACTCTATGGGTGTCTCCACTCATTGCCAATTAGTTTTGAGTTGGATGCCCGTATTCTAACTTGGTATCATCCTATCATCGATCCAATGGCCACTTCTTCTTCATCTTCTTCCACCATCGCAAATAGCACATCCTATATCTCTGATTCTACATCCATGTATGCAACATTTTCTCTTAACCCTTTATTCAAGATGGCCATGACAGTTTTGCAGAACGCTATTATTGTCAAACTAGATTCTATGAATCTGTTGCTTTGGAAAGCGAAGTTTGAACCCTACCTTCAAGGGTATGATCTTGAACATTACTTTACTGGTTCTAAAGTGTCTCCGTCGGCAGTTATTAATGGTGCTCTAAACCCTCTTTTTACTTCTTGGGTTGGTGAAGATAAGATCCTTCTTGGATGGTTGTTTTCTTCTCTTTAACCGGCTATCCTTGATAAAGTTCGCGCCTGTACAACTTGTGCTGCAGCGTGGACAAAGATTGATGAGTTCCTTGCCTCCAAATCTGAAGCTAATGTTTTGGCTATTCGGCGTGAACTTCAATACATTCAAAATGGAAACCGATCTATGACGGATTATTTAGCCCATGCTAATCGACTTGCTGATTCTCTTGCTGCAGCTGGACATCATGTGTCTGATATGGAACTTCGTCATATCCTGCTTGATGGACTTGATTCATCTGTTGAAACAATTTATGCATCTCTTCAAACCTCTATGGATCGTTTTACTGTTCAAACATTTGAGACTCACCTTTTATCTTATGAACGTCGTGTTGAGAAACAGAATCAATCCAGCGTGCAACCTCAAGCAAATGCTGCCAATTCCAACCCAAATCGAGGAAAGTTCACTTCTCCCGTTGCGGAAGTCATTTGTCAATTGTGTGGAAAGCCTGGTCATGTTGCTGAAGACTGCTTCAAGCATTTTGATAGAACCTATAAGCCTCCTCGGAAGCAACCACCTAATATATAGGAACTCGAGGCCTTACTCTCAAGGGTATACACCAACAACTTATGCTACCAGCCCTTCCATCATATATATATACCTATGACTGGCTTCCTGACAGCGGTGCGTCACATCACATGACAAATAATATCTCCAACCTCTATGCTCCCACTGAATACAATGGACCGAATCAGTTAAAGGTGGCTAATGGCTCACATATAGGTATTTATCACACAGGTTTGGCTCTCCTACCTACCCCAACTCGAATTTTTCGCCTTTCTAATACCTTATACGTTCCCCATTTTTCACACAATCTTCTTTCTGTCTCTCAATTCTGTCGGGACAATAATGTACTGTTTGAATTTAATGACTCATGTTGTCTTATGAAGGATCTGCGAACGGGGAAGGTAGTTCTTCATGGAATGCTTAAGGATGGTCTATACACACTGAGTCTTGTATCTCCTATTGCTGCTCTTGTAGGAGAACGAACGTCATTAAAATGTTGGCACAATCATTTAGGACACCCCATGTTACGAACTGTCAAGTCTGTTTTATCTCTTCATAAGCTTCCAGTATCGAATTCTCGAATTTCTTTTTGTCAATCTTGTTTAGAAAATAAGATTCATAAACTCCCTTTTATTTCTAGCACTGATGTTTACTCCAAAACTTTGGATTTGGTTATTTCTGATGTTTGGGGTGCTGCACCAGTTCTATCTAATGAATATTATCGATATTATGTTATTTTTGTTGATGCCTTTAGTCGTTTTACATGGATTTATCCAATGCATTCGAAAACAGATGTTGTTCCTATCTTTATCTCATTTTCTAAACATGTGGAGAAACTTTTCAATACAAAAATCAAAATGTTTCAAATTGATAATGGAACCGAGTATAACCGTATTAAACCAATCCTTCGTGACAATGGAACTCTTCATCGATTATCTTTTCCACATACGTCCGCTCAAAATGGATTAGTAGAGAGATGTCATCGACACATCTTCGAAACTGGTTTAACCTTATTATCAATAACGTATATTCCTGTCGAATTTTGGTATGACGCATATTTTACGGCCTGTTTTCTCATGAATAGAGTTTCATCCTCACCAAAAGGGTCTCGTTCTCCATATGAACTTCTCTTTAATAAGGTTCTATATTACTTATCTCTAAAAACTTTTGGTTGTTTGTGCTTTCCTCACTTACGGGATTACCGTTCTAATAAGCTCGAACTACGCTCTTTTGCTTGTCTTTTTCTCGGGTATGATGCTGCTAGAAAAGTTTATAAATGTTTTCATCTATCTGCTGGTAGAGTTTATTGGTCTCGACATGTTGTTTTTGTGGAGGACTCATTCCCTTATGCCGCTGCCGAAATACGTTAATCCTCTCAATCAAAACAGGTACCATCTTCCATCCTTAACTCTTTACCTTTATCTTCTCCTCCCACAAAATCATATCATCTGTTCCAAAATACTCTTCATGTAGAACATCCCTCAACCGATACATTTCTTGGCTCCCCGACGCGTCAAAACGTCACTTCCAGTCCACCGACTGTACCAAAACTGTCTATTTCTTTTCCTAGTCCAGAACCTCAATTTGAAACATCTTTCCAAACTTTATATGACTCCTCTACACCATCCATCAGTTCCACTGAAGATTCCACCACCTCATCTTCTATTAATCCATTAGGTGTCTCACCATCCCTCTTCACTCTTTTATCGCCAAAACCCAAGGATCCTAGATATCATTGTCCCACTTTACCTAATTCAGATCCATCATGAGTCACATTGCCACCAACTGTTGTTTTCAATGAGCATGGCATGGTTACCAGCGCCAAAGATAGGATTTTTAAACCCAGGGTCCTTATAGCTTCTAAACATTCGAAACACACTGATGATCTTTTTGAACCTAGATGTTATACGCAGGTGAAAGCAGATCCTAAATGGTGAACCTCAATCGCAAATAGCACATCCTCTATCTCTGATTCTACATCCATCTGATTCTATAAGGATGTGCTATTCCCAAAGCAGATCCTAAATGGTGAACCTCAATCGATGATGAATACAATTCCTTGATGAAAAATGGCACATGGAAAAAGGTCCCTTACTCTCCTGGCATGAATGTCGTTGGCAGTAAATGGGTTTTCCGAATAAAGCGCAAAGTGGATGGAACCATTGAACGTAGTAAGGCTCGTTTGGTTGATCAAGGTATTAAACAACAATATGGAATTGATTATGGAGAGACTTTCATCCCGGTAATTAAACCTTGCACAATTCGAGTTGTTCTTACACTTTCTTTAACATACAACTGGACAGTACGACAACTTGATATTCATAATGCATTTTTGAATGGCTTTCTCAATGAAGAGGTTTATATGAAGCAACCACCGGGATATATTGATCCCCGATTCCCTAATCATGTATGCAAACTATATCGATCTATTTACGGGTTAAAACAAGCTCCTAGAGCGTGGTACCACCGCTTAAGTCTGTTTTTGAAGAAGTTGGGTTTTGTAATTTCTAAAGCTGATACATCTTTGTTCATCCGACGATCTTCCAAGGGTATTACTTATTTTCAGGTATACGTCGACGATATTATTTTTACTGGCTCTAATATGTCCTATTTGCAATCACTTATTTCAACGTTACATCAGGAGTTTTCTCTAAAGGATTTGGGTCAGCTGTCATTCTTTCTCGGTGTAGAAGCTACTTGGACTTCAACTGGTTTATTCCTTTCTCAAAGGCGTTATATTGAAGACCTTCTTTGTCGCGCTAATATGCATAGTGTTAAGCCTATTGTAACTCCTCTCAGTACCTATACTGATCTACACCCCACTGGTGGTTCTATACTCACTGATCCGACGACTTATCGTAGCCTTGTAGGTAGTCTGCAATATTTACTTCTTACACGGCCTGAAATTGCCTTTGTTGTTAACAAAGTGTGTCAATTTATGCATGCTCCAACGACTGCACATCTTCTTCTTGTGAAGCGGATTCTTCGATACTTGTAGGACACCTCTACTCATGGTATACTTCTTAAACCAGCAACCTATTTGCAGATTAACTTCTCAGCATATACCGACGCGGACTGGGCAGGTGATCCTAATGATCGACGCTCCACAAGTGGTTACTGTGTCTTTCTTGGCTCTAATATTATATCATGGATTTCAAGAAAACAAAAGACGGTTTCTAAATCCAGCACCGAATCTGAATACTGTGGATTGGCAACTGCTACAGATGAGCTTATGTGGATTGAGTCTCTTCTTCATGAGTTGCAGACTCCTATTCGCACTCCTTCAATTCTATGGTGTGATAACTTAGGTGCCAACTACTTAACTATGAATCCAATCTTCCATGGAAGGACTAAACATATTGAGATAGACTACCATTTTGTTAGAGAACGTGTTCAAAGAGGACATCTCATTGTTCGTTTTGTTTCCTCGAAGAATCAGCTCGCTGATATCTTTACTAAGGCTCTTCCTAAGGATAGATTTCTTTCACTGCATTCCTTGCTCACTGTTTGCCAACACACACATGGAACGAGGGGGAATATTAGGACATGTAAAATCACAGTTTCTGTACAGGCTGTTTAGTTTCCATTTCTGTTTATATATTGTTACTGTAATTAGATTATCCTCTTCTTAATACAGTATGTAACCCTAATACTCATATATAAATATAATGATTCTTAGGGTCTCTGATTATCGATAGAGAACCCATTAAAACCTTGTTCTAACTTGGTATCGGAGCAGGCTATTTGTGTCGAGTTATTTGACTACACCTTTACTCCTCGTCACCCGATTTAATTGTCCACGTGTTAGACCCAACGAGGATAAACGTGAGGGGGCGTGTTGAGATTATAATAGCCCCACATTGTTGGGCATTCTAAGATCCTGCGGTTTATAACTCGATGGCCCTCTCCACTCATTGCCAATTAGTTTTGAGTTGGATGCCAGTATTCTAACATAAGTTATTCAGTGTGTTATGATGTTTTGATCAGGATTGTCTTCCTTTAGACCTTTAGACCTTTAGGTTAGGAAACAATGTCTCTCATTTCTTTATTTTAGATTGAAGATGCAAGATGTTGCTCTTTCTTTATGTTTTTTATACACTGATTGAATTAATTAGAATAATTGTTGTTTGACTTTATCTGGAATATCTGGAATAATTGATGTTTGACTTTAGAATAATTGTTGTTTGACTTTATCTAGAATATCGTTTGAATTGCAGAACCTTAAGTGGCGAAATTACACCCAAGCAACTTTCGGTTATCATCAACAGGGAGCGTGACAGCTAAAGATGAAGTATGCTTATAGATTGGTGTAGAACTTTGACCAATTTTTGAGACCTACGCAGCAACTTTTCAGACCTCAGTCGGGTTGTGATCCTGAATCGTTAGATTTTTACTTTCGATAATACTAATCCAGGGGCCGTGTGTGCAAGAATTTAACTGACAAGGGAAATTGAGCTAGATGCCGTGACATTGGGGACTCTTATACGTGCGCATTATAGAACTAGGGAAGCCATCCTAGCTAGCTTTGGAGTTGGTGATGCTGAACTGGAAATGCAGCCTTGATTTGTGCATTTTGCAAACCTGATGTAAATAGAAAAACATGCATTTAATATTTTTATGCAAACTTGTTGACACCTGTTCTGGTTTCAGTTTTGATAGTTGAACTTAACTCTGAAAAATATTCAGACTTATCTGAGTCTGTAATTATTACATTTTGCCTAGTGGTTCCATTAGCCCATAAAAGACCCTTTGTTCCAAATGAGAGGTTAATTTCTGAGGAAGCCTTGAAGTGAATCAACTTCTTTTTAGACAATTGATATGCTTACGTTGTGGTTGAGATGTATATGTACTTGGTTTAACTAGTCTTCTTGTGATTTGATCTTTATATAAGCCACTTAGAGCAACCACAATCATGACGGGACTAAATACTAAAATCCAGACTAAAAGCTAAAAACAATTGACATTTTTAAAGGCAAAGCACAGTGGTGAAAGACTAAAGTTTAGTCCAACGGACTATATAACAACGCATGAAGTTGAGTGGATGTATAAACAATGTATGGTAGTGAGGCGCAGGTATTATAGACGCCCAACCAACAAGCGCATGTATAACAACCGTTTGTGGAGTTTGTTATACAAATCAATATTGTTTTCATTTATTTAACTTATTGTATAAGTGGGACGAGCACAATAAGTACGCCTGGTGTGAGGCCACTTAAAACTATCGTTTGTGCAAGCATTGATTATACTTACGTTTCAACCAGACGCTCGTTCCATCTTCGCCTCATTCTCATACGCTAATTATATTCACGCCCAAACTGAAAAGGTCACTATACTTACGCCTAAAATCACACGCTCATTATACCTACGCCCCATTATATTTGGGTTTGGTCTGGGGTGACGAACACATGTAGTCTCAAACCCTAATTTCACGGAATATTATAGCTTTAGTCCCTTCACTGCGGCTCATTTTGGGACCAAATTTGGGTATCGTCCCCAAGTTTGGTCGTGACTGTGGTTACTCTTAAAACACCAAAATTTATTTGTATCCTAATGTGCTTTTGTTGGTATTGCCCGTTGTAAAAATGTTAATGTTTGAGGTAAGCTTATTGTGACTCTGATACATAAGCAAAGACACGATACATCGACCCTAATCATTTCGGGGCCATTTTTCAAACCTCTTGAAAGCCTGTACCCCCAAGGGATATGTTGATCAAATCTCATATATATACCCTAATAATCAATTATCATCTAACCATTGGATGGCCCTCTCTTATATATGTATGCCCTAAAAACATGAGGTCTCCACTCTTAAAAGATGCACTCAGCGGTCAGTAAGCTTAAAATTTTCTCTTTGCTCATTTTTTTTCCCTTGTTCAGATCTGAAAATTTTCTCTCATTAAATCGTTTCTGAACAATGGATTCTTCAAAAACGGTGTTATCTTTTGGTTATCTGAACATCAAACTTACTACTACCACTCTCATAATTCCTTTGAAACTTCCTGAAGAAGAAGATGAAACCTCCCTTGTTTTTGATGAAGATCTACTAGCATAATGATTTCTCCTCTCAAAACAAAGTTTTCTTCTTGGTAAATTGCGGTGTTGAAAATTCTGCTGCTTCGGTTGATTGAGGTAAACTCTTTTTTTTTTTAAGGTTTTTAGTTTTTATTCCCGAGCCTGTTGTTTGATAGTATAATCGAATGTTTAGCTGACCTTAACCTGTTGAATTTTATAACGATGCAGAACACTCTTCGGTGATAACCCATATTCTCATCTTTTTTTAGAAATGGATGATCAAATGCAGCAGTAGAGAATCAAAGACCTTTCTCCTTTGACCAGCGTCCCAATTTTTTGTGTACGGTGCTGCTGGGGATCGACCAGTAGCAAGGTAAACTCTTCATTTTCCTAGTTTACCTTTTTTTTGGGGGGGTTTTAGTGTATGTTCAATTTATTGAATTGTTTGATTTTAGAGTTTCGTTAAACTTTGCTGGGTCTTATGCACTTTTTTAGTGGATTGATGTTAATCTGGCCTATAATTTGTTGATCTTGAGCTTAAGATTAGGTGGTTATTGATATATGTATTGGAGAGATTTTTGGATTCCTAGTGTTTTGAATTGCATAATTTCGAAAAGGTTTTAAATTATTTAGTCTTATTTATAGTCTATTATGGTATCGTGGTCAAGATTGTCTTCCTTTATACCTTTAAATCGAGAAACAATGTCTCTCGTTTCTTTCTTTAGCATCCTTGTATTGTCTGAATTAGAGCGTAGTAGATTCTTCATTCTCCAGATTTTTTATTTTTTATTTTTATTTTTCTTTCAGGATTTATAACTACTTGTCAAATGATTGATTTTAGAATTTCGTCAATTTTGGTAGTGCTGATGAGATTTACTAATGCAATGATGTTAATCTGGCCTATAATTTGAAGACCCACAGCTTCAGACTAAGTATTATGTGATATGTCTTCATTTAAATGGGTTTTGGTTATTTAGTTTGGGTTCTGATGTGCGCAACTTTGGAAAGGTTTTAAGTTTAGTCTGTTACGATATTTTGGTAATTAAAGATTGTCTGCCTTATATACCTTTATATTAAGAAACAGTGTCGCTACATTTCTTCATTAACATTCTTGTTTTGTAAATCATATTGTATAATAATGTGATTGGAGATGCAAGGTGATGTTCTTTGTGTTCTTATGCACCGACTAATTTAGTTTTAAACTTTCTCCTAAATTTTTTACTTTTTTTTAGAATAATTGCTGAATGCTATGCTGTTTGATAAAACTTTTCTCCTTGACAAAACAAGTCTATGACATAATTTGGAATCGATTGAATTGCAGAACATTAAGTGACGACTTTACACCCAGGCAGTATGCTAAAAACTCTCTTTGCTCATTTTCTTATCCCTTCCTCGGATTTGAAAATTTTCTTTCTACGAAATTGTTTCTGAATCATGGATTCATCAAGAATACTGTTATCTCCAGGTAATCTGAACACCATTCTTACTACTACTACTCTCTTGATTCTTTTGAAACTTCCAGAAGAAGAAGGTGACACCCTTGTTTTGTTTTTGATGAAGATCCATTCACACAATGATTTTTCCTCTCAAAAGAAAGTTTTTTTTGGCTAAACATTTCTTTGTTGTAAAGTCTTTGCCTTTTGTTAGTAGATGAAACCCTTGTTTTGTTCTTAATTCTTATGCTGAAGGATATCTTGTTTGTTTAGTCTTTCTTCTTCACAAAACAAGTCCAACATTATCTAATTGTTTCAATTGCATTTTCTTAAGTGACGACGTTACACCTACGATACTTTCATGTCAATAACAGGGATTGTTCCTATGTTTACAGATTGATGTGGAACTCTGAGCAATTTTTGAAACCTTTGGAGCAACTTTTCAGATTTCAGTGGGGTTGTGATCCCAACTGATGAGACCATTACTTTCGGTGACACTTATCCAGGGGCTGCGTGTGCAAGAATTTAACTCACAAGGGGAATTAATCTCGGTGCCCTGTCATGTGAACACTTATTCGTGGGCATTGTAGAACTGGGGAAGCCGGCCTTGCTAGCTTTGTACTTGGAGACGCAGAATTGGAACTGTTGCCATAGAGGCTAAAGTGATCACTTGTACCCCTTTTATGCAGTGGCTTATGAATTGTAGATTTCATCCTTCTTAGTTTCAAATTCTTCCTTCTTACTTGAAACTTTCAGTTATAATAGTTCTAATCTTAACTTTAGTGTAAACAAATAATCAGACTTATCTGAGTCTTTGAATCATTTTCTATATTTTTCCTAGTGGTTGGAATGTTTGATTGTTGCCTTCATTTCATTCTCATCCCTCCTCTACCAGTACTCTGCATGACCCTTTATTCAAGATGAGAGCTTAATTTATGTGGACTTTTTTTGGGTTCCCCAAGCTGGTCATAGAACACAAACTGCAGCTATTGTAAATTGCATTGGGTTTGCCTCAGTTGTATGCTATAACTCTAAGTGCAAGAGAAACTCACGTAGCTCAGTAGGTTACAAGTTCACTGCACCAGAACAGGAAACTAGCTCAAATATGTTTGCAACTCAGCTCATACTACCTTAAAATTTTCATTTTTTTTTCGTACACTGCTTAGGTGATAAGTTCAGTGTGTGAATGCAAAGGGCTAAAATATAAGATCATAAACTTTTTAATCTCTGAAGTATAATAATACACAAGTTTACATGTAAATTTGTAATCTCAGTTTGGATCCACCAAATTTTTATTTTCTATCTGTGTTGCTGGAATATAACAGAGAACCAGTCAAAGAGAGAACGTTCAAGCATCAAAATCCTCATACAAACCTGTTCAGAAGACGTTGTAACTCTAGTGAACCGAGCCTTCAAGTGAATCAACTTCGTTTCAGACAATTGATATGCCAGTTAAAATATCAAAAAATATTGGTGTATTTTAATTTGCTTTTGTAGGTATTAGTTACCCGTTGTAAAAATGTTAATGTTTGGGGTAATTAAGCTTATTGATATGCATAAGCGAAGATACGATACACGACCCTTATCATTTCTGGGAAATTTTTCAAACCTCTTAAAAGCCTATAAGCCCAAAGGATATGTTGATCAAATCTCTATTATCTTCTAACCATTGGATGGCCCTCCCGTCTCTTATATATGTATGCCCTAAAAACATGAGGTCTCCTCTCTTAAAAGGTAAACTCAGCCGCCAGTAATCTCAAAACTCTCTTTGCTCTTTTTCTTCTTCCTTGCTCAGATCTGAAAATTTTCTCTTTACAAAATTGTTTCTGAACAATGATTTGTTCAAGAATGATGTTATCTCTTAGTAATCTGAACATCATTCTTACTACTACACTCATAATTCCTATGAAACTGCCTAAAGAAGAAGATGAAAACTCCTTTTTTGTTTTTTATGAAGATTCACCCACACAATGATTTCTCCTCTCAAAACAAAGTTTTAATCCTAAATCATTTCTTTGTAGATAATGTTGTGTCACTGTTAAGTTGACACTAACCTTACGCTGATTCGGGTAAACTTTTTAGTTTTATGTTTTTCTAAGGTTTTTTGTTTTTATTATATAGACTGTTGTTTGATAGTATACTCGAATTGTTAACATGTTGAATTTTACAATGATGCAGGGAACTCTTAGGGTGATAGACGTCTATCCTCCCATCTTTCGGGAAATGGTGCTTCATGGGATAGAGCAGTAGCAAGGTAAACTCTTCCTTTTCCTGATTTGGATTTTTTAGTGTTTTTAGTGTTAATTACTTATTCAATTGCTTGGTTTTAGAGTTTCGTTAAATTTCGGTGGTGACTGGTGCTTATGCGCTTTATTAATGAATTGATGTTAATCTGGCCTATAATTTGTACATATTGAGCTTAATATTAGGTTGTTATTTGATATATATGTATCTGGCAGAAAAAAAAATCTTTTACACGGGTTTTGGGAATAATGACTTCAGTTGGTAGCACCGCTTCAACTCCATATGTTAAACAGAAAGGTGACATTCCTGTATCTTCTCGCCTAGTTGTGTTATAAGCCGAGACTACATTATGCACCTGTTCACACCATGCTTTATTATTCCCCTCCAGCTTCTTCTTCAACGTATCTGCAATTGTCGTATTTGTTGCTTCCACTTGTCCATTGCTTTGCGAATATAAAGGGGTGGATTTCCCACACTTTATCTTAAATGTATTAAGTAACATTTCTATGTTCTGCCCTTCGAACAGTTTTCCATTATCAGACACTAATTGTGCTGGGATTCCAAATCTACAAATGATATTTTCGAATATAAATGTGAAGACGTCTTTATCGAGAATATGCTGCACTTCCTTTACTTCATCCCACTTCGTGAAATAATCTGTCGCGACAATTAAATATCTTCTTTGTCCAGATCCCTGTAAAAATGGTCCCACAATGTCTAGACCCCACTTTCCAAATGGCCACACACTTGTTGAACATGATAAAGGTGCTCCAGGTGCATGTATCCTTTTACCGTGCCGCTGACATTCTTCGAAGTGCCTTGATATTTATTTCGCGTCCTCATGCATGTACGGCTAATAATACCCTTGCATTTTTGTTTTGTATGCTAAAGATCTTCCTCCGCTATGGTTACCAGTATCCCTATAATGTAATTCTTTCAAAACTTCTCATTCTTTTCGGGTCAAGCATCTAAGTGATGGTCCATTAAAGGATCTTCGATACAATACCCCATCTCTAAGTTCATAATTTTTCGCACGACTCTTTAATTTATGTGCCTCCAACCCATTTCTTGGTATTTCTCCTTTCTCTAGATATGCATGAAGTTAGATTCTCCAATCTGCGACACTGTTCGCATCTACCTCTTCCACATCTTCTATTATCATTATATATGCCTCTTCCTCCTCCTCTTTGTTGATTGAAGGCGAAAGAAATATCTGTATATTTATGCACCTCGCAGTTGGATCTACCATCATACTTAGGATAAAAGAAAAGGCGTATGCTAGTCTGTTATCCTTGATATGTGTCTCCATTTTATTTTTGGGATTTTTGCTGACAATTCCTCAACAAGCTTCTTGTATTTCTTCAATGATGGTTCATTTGTAGTGTACTCTTCTTTTATTTGGAGAATGACTAACTGAGAGTCACTGGTGATTCTTGCGTTTTCTAATTTCATTTGTATTGCGAGTTTTAAGGCATGTACCACTACGTCATACTCTGTTTCATTATTTGTGGATGCGAACTCCAACCTAAAGGAAAAATCCATTTTCGTTCCTTCTGGTAAAATTAAGACAATTCCAACTCTGTTACCTTCCTCATTTAATGATCCATCCACCAATATTTCTCATCTATTATGCTCTATCAGCATGTCTCTTGGATTCCCATGCTCTTCTTCTACATCCATCATCTCCTCCATAGCTTCATCGTCTTCTAATGGAAACTCTTTTAAGAAATCATCAACTACTTGTGACTTCGGCGAAGATAATATTTCATATTTAATCTCAAAATGTCCCACTTGTGGGTTCCATCTCTTAACCCTACCTGATATTTTTGAGTTTTTCATTACTGATTTAATTGTCACTTTTGTCAATACCTTTACTTTATGAGCCTGAAAATATATGCGAAGCTTAAATGTTGTGTAAACTAATCCCAGTATTAGTTTTTCAATCTTCGAATAGTTTTTCTCTGTCGCGTTGAATGTCTTGATGATGTAGTAGATTGGCTTTTCTACACCTGCGTCTACTCGTAACAACATGGCATTTAATGCTTGCCTTTTGTAAGATAAATATATGCATCAAATGATATTTTATTCCTTGCAGCGCTTTCTCGCATACATCTGTCCATCTAAACTTCGCTCCCTTCTTGAGTATGCTGAACAAATGCTTGCATTTATCCGATTATTGTGAAATGAATCTTCCTAGCGAATCCAAGTTCCCATTTAATTTCTATACGTCTTTCACCATCGCTGGTGTTGGCATGTCACAGATTGCTTGTAGTTTTTCGGGATCAACTTGTATTCCTTATTTTGACATAATGTATCCTAAAAAAATTCCCGACGCAACACCGAAGATGCATTTTTTCAGGATTTACCTTGATGTTAAATTTCTGCATCTGTTCAAAAATTTCCTTCAAATCCTGCACATGATCTTTAGCTTCCTTATTTTTCACCAACATGTCTTCCACATAGACTTCTAATGCCTTATGTATCCATTTCGCAAACACCATCTCTACCACCCTTTGATATGTCGCTCCAGCATTTCTCAAACCAAACGGCATTTTCTTATAATAATATAATCCTCTGGGTGCGAAAAAGGAAGTGTGTTCTTGGTCTTCTTCAGCGAGAGGGATTTGATTGTAACCTTTATATATATCTAAAGAAGACATTCTATCATTCCCTGTAGAGATTTGACTATTTGTGGAATATCTGGTAACGGAAAATTGTCCTTTGGACAAGCTTTGTTTAGATCACTGAAATCTATGCAAATTATTATCCCTTTGTTCTTCTTAGTCACCACTACCATGTTAGCTATCCACTCCGGATATTTAGCTTGCCGTATAATTCCTGCGTCAAGCATCTTCTGCAGTTCTTCTTCTATTTTGGGATGATATGTTGTTGTTATTTTTCTTATTCTCTGCTTGAATGGTCTTGCACTTTTGTTAATTTCCAAATGATGACATGCGACAGAAGGATCTATTCCAGGCATCTCCTCCATGATCCACGCGAAGATGTATTGATATTCTCGCAAGAGATTGATTGTTATTTCTTCCTCATCTTCCTCCATGCTCCACGCGAAGATGTTGTAAGGTGATTCCATATCCACCACACATAATGTCACTTTTGTTTTAATTTCTCCTAGAAATATTCACACCACTATTTTTCCTTTAGGTTTTGTTGTTGATTTTCCAAAGCCATGGATTCGATATGTTGAACAAGTCATTTCTTCATCTTTGTATCCCATTCCTCTGAATGCATGGTGAAACATTATGTCAACCGAACTTCCTGTATCTACTAAAGTTATGTTCATCGCCCATTCTTCCATTGATTTCACTGATTCATCCATCTCTTTTCGCGCTGCAGTTACTGTGATTACCAACGGAGATGTGTGCCTTAAATTTTCTCTTGGTATCTCTGCTGCTGTGAATGTAATTTTATTATTTTCCCAGTCCTTCAATGGTGACACCTTCTCCACTGTCATAATTTTATTTCCTTCAAAATCTCGTTTACGTATTCTTCCTTTGATATTTTCATGGAACTCATTAATCATTGTTTTTGTTATTAGGTTACCCTCCAATTTCCTAATGCCTTCTCTGACATTAATTATCTTTTCCTTAATCGGTTTACTGACTTGTTTCATCATCTTTTTGACTTCAATAATCAAACTCTTTCAAATCACAAACTCTTCTTTAATTACTTCAAACTCTTTCAAATCACAATAACGACCTTCAACCTTGTTTTCATATAATCTTCAAACTCTTCAATCAATCCATGTTTCTAGCGCCATTATGTAATTGCCGAATTTCCTACAATCACACCCTAATGAGATTTCACAAAGATTCACTCAAACTTCAAGAACAATCACCAAATTTTTATTAACTTCTCTTATGAATCTTATAAGAATGGTAAAAATACAAGGAAATAAGAATTATT
Organism: Papaver bracteatum; assembly: GCA_023529315.1. Lineage (NCBI taxonomy): Eukaryota > Viridiplantae > Streptophyta > Magnoliopsida > Ranunculales > Papaveraceae > Papaver > Papaver bracteatum. Next base: position 33,244 of record JAJJWX010000027.1, read on the forward strand.
CTAGACTTTCTCTCTCCTAGCCTATTTGCTTTCTCACTACTCTAAGAAGATCTCCCTTTTCTCAAGTCTGTTTGGTTCTTTATATAGGGTATTACATGGTGGATGATAGCTAAGTCAACCTTTATTTTCGGATCTGGCTTGCGTTATTCTCGCAAGCTTACAAGGGGTTTCTTTGCACGTGCTCTTCAATTTCGCAAGGTCTTCACATTTTTCTCATGATTAGGCTGATTTCACATGCTACGTCACTCTTCGAATAATCTACGATGGTCTTCACATACACTTGTTGATTAAATCTTTGCTTGGACATTGCTGTTGCGATATTCTGCTCCTACATGACTAAAGGAGAGAACTGATCTAATAAAGATGGGGGATCAAATGTAGGGTAGAAAATCAAAACCTTTTCTTGGAGAAGTGACTCCAGAGACACCCCAAAAAATAAATAAAATTATATGGCGGTAAAGTCGACAGTTTGAAACTCGTCTAGAAAGCTGTTTTATACCTTCATAATTTAGTACAAGTGGAGCGGATAGAAATTACTCTGTAATAAATTATCATCTTGAAAGTTGTTCACACCCTCAGAATTTTTTTTTTTTTTTGGTAGAAATTACTTTTCATTTTATCAAATCAAAACGGTGATTACATAATTTTTTACAAAATTATTAAAAACACCAAAATATAAAATAATCAAAACCAAAATACAAATAATTTCGGATACAATTACTATCAGTACAACCACATCTATAAATTAATCCCGAGAATCCAAAACAGAAGCAGAAGAAGTTTTTTTTTTTTTTTTCACAAAACTCTTACCTCATGACTACCTATAATACGTAACACTTATTTTTCTTTTGATCACAAAAAGAAGAAAATAATGGAAACTACCTGTCTACCACGACTTTTGGGCCGGTGGCATTGTAGAACTGGGGAAGCCAAGCTAGCTTTGGAGTTGGAGATACCGAATTGGAACTGCAGCCGCAACACCAAAGTGATCACTCGTACCACCTTGATCTGTAAATTTTGCGAACAACTGCATTCTTGTATTATTATGCAGTGGTTTATGAATTGTAGTTTTCTCGATTTTATATTACTTTTATATTACTTATGGGAGTCTCTGAATCGTTTTCTATTTTTTGCCCAGTGGTTGGAATGTTTGATTGTTGCGTTCATTTCATTCTCATCGCCCATCCACTACCCTGGGCGACTCTTTATCCAAAATGAGAGCTTAATTTGTGTGTAAGTGTTTTTGATTCCCCAAGCTGGTCATAGAACACAAATGCTGCTATTGAAAATTGCATTGGGTTTGCCTCCGGTGTCAAAACTTATGTATCTTCCTTTTAATCGTATAACAAGAAAAATGTCAAAACTACCACTTTTAAATGTAATGATATCTTTAGCCCATTCTTTTCTGGCCCATCAATGACATCGCTGATAAGAAAAGAAAAATAGATTAATATTAATAAGCGTTACAAACTTAGCATACATTAATTCATCCCATTAGCCTTCGACATAGAGTGGCAAAATTCATGTCCGTGATCAAGTCAACAAGCTGCTGATAAGCTTAAATTAATGGTCAAGCGACCTAGCAAATGAAGCTACATTACTTATCGGAGCCGTGATCAAGTCAACAAGCTGCTGATGGTAAGCTTAAATTAATGGTGAAGTCAAGGTTATATATGCAGAATGAGCTAGCTAATTTATACATCCGATGGTTTTCAACATTGCATGTAAGTTAGCTCATTCGCCTAAAATCATTGATGTTACTTGGTATATCATCCGTTGTATGGATTATTGTTTAAGTTGAACTCCGAAGGTTTTCGGGCTGTGGAGTGGTGGTAGGAAATGGTATTGTGATTGGAAGTCTTGCTCAATTAATCTCTTGGGGAAGATAACTCAGTCATGGCTATATTATGGAGCAATTCACACTTTTAGAATTGAACAAGCAAGGGGAGGGAAAAGGATATGGTTTGATTATTCTTAAACAATTCTGGAGCAATTCACACTTTTAGAATTGCGCAAGCAAGGGGAATGAAAAGGATATGGTTTGATTATTCTGGAGCAATTCATGACTCTTTCAAAAACGTTGTTGATTCGACGGAAAGTTTTAGCTCGTTGGGATAATTGTCTAGGATTTTTAATACACCATGGCATGGTGGAGTCAGCCACATCAATGGCAACGTTGTCGTTCTTCAGTGCGATGTGATAGGTCACATTATTGCGCTTATATTAATCTCTACCCGATGGATATGTTGGTCGAATCTCAATTATCTTCTAACCCTTGGATGGCCTTCTCTTGTATATGTGTGCCCTAAAAATATTAGGTCTCCTGTCCTTGAAATAAACCCAGCCGTCTTATAAGCTTAAAACTTTCCCTTTCCTCAATTTTCTTTCCCTGTTCAATTGAAAATCTGGTGAAAATTTTCTCCTAATAAAATTGTTTCTGAATAATGGATTCTTCAGGAATAATGTTGCCTCTTGGTAATCTGAACACCATTCTTACTACTACTCTCTTAATTTCTATGAAATTGCCAGAAGAAAAAGATGAAACCCTTGCCTTGTGTTCTGATAAAAGATCTCATTCACACAATGATTTTTCCTCTCGTAACAAAGTTTTCATTCCCAAATACGGCCATATGAAATGGTCCTTTTCTCCTGTTCTAACTTCATCAATTTTTGTGGATTCTGGTAAACTGTTCATCTATTTTTGCTATGGTTTTTAATTTTTACTACTTTGTCTGTTGTTTTGTTGGTTAGATGACTTTAACTTGTTGAACTTTGCAATGATACAGAAGAATTGCGAAGTTCCATACAGAAGCATCTTGTGCGATAGAGGAAGATCCATACTCTTTGGCTTGTTTTTTGTGGGACTGCACATATTCATCTAGCATAATCCACCATAAAATGGGGTAATGAAACTGAATGGTTCTGTAGGTGTATGCCTTCATCTATTAAATATAGATCAACCAGTAGCTAGGTAATTAAACTCTTCATTTTCCTATTTTATTTTATGTTATGACCAATGGCTCTTCCAAGCACAATCAATTAAGAATTGAAATAGAAATGAAATCAAATTTAAAACAAGCACACCCAACACAAGGATTTATAGTGGTTCGATCAAGATAATCTACATCCACTTTGGAAGACCACGATAAAGGTTTCACTATGATTCAAACAAGGTTACAAGAGTATGATTCAAAACCCCCTCTCAAGATCAGGCCTCTACTGCCTCTTACTCTTTCTTAGTTATATTGGTTTCTCTTGTTAGCAAAAGGAGAAGAAGTCTATCTTTTATACACAAAAAACTCACTTACTTATCAAACCAATTTTGACAACTAGCACACCCTTTTGGGCTCACCTACTAGCACACCCTTTTGGACTTACTAAACTAGCATTCAAAACACATGCTACAAATCTAGAAGTATTAGACTTTCTAGAAGCCACATATGCTACATTTTATTTTCTTCAGGATTTATAATTACTTGTTCAATTGTTTGATTTTATAGTTCCGGCAAATTTTGGTAGTGCTGAGGCGCTTTACTAATCCAATGATGTTAATTTGGCCTATAATTTGAAGATCTGGATGTGTAATTTCGGGAAGGTTTTAAGTTGTTAAGTATGTTATGATATTGTGATCAAGTTTGGCTGCCTTTTTATACCTTTAGATTAAGAAACGATGTCTTTTTTTTTTCATTAGCATCCTTGTTTTGTAAATCAGACTGTATACTGTAGATTAAAGATGCAAGATGTCGCTCTTTCTTTGTGTTTTTATTCTTTGATTAATTTAGAATAGTTTCTGAAGGGTATGCTGTTTGATTAGTCTTTTCTCCTTACAAAACAAGCCTATAACATGATCTGGAATCAATTGAATTGCAGAATCTTAAGTGATGATCCAGGCAGCTTTCGGATATGTGTACAGGTTGATGTGGAACTCTGATCAATTTTTGAAACCTATGAAGCAACTTTTCAGACCTTAGCAGGGCTGTGATCCTGACTCGTGAGATTACTTTCAATATCGGGTCTATGTGTGCAAGAATTTAAAGGGATACTGAACTGGAACTGAAGCCTTAAAGGTATCACTCATACCTATTTTTGAAACCACTGGTTGAACTTTTCAGATCTATTTTTGATCCCGATTTGTGAGACTGTTATTTTCAATAATAATCCAGTGGAAGTTTGTGCAAGAATTCAACTTAAACTCCCGTCGTAACATTGGGGCACACTTATATGTGGGTGTTGTAGAACTGGGGAAGCCAGTCTTGCTAGCATTGGAGTTGGAACTCTTTGGAAATGCAGGCCTAAAGTGATGACTCGTGCCTCTTTGATTTGTGGATTCTGCAAACATAGTAAATATGACATCTTTCATATTATTATGCAGGGTCTTATGAGTTGTATGTTTCTCGGTTCCATATTACATTCAAATTCTTTCTTTTTTACTTCAGACATATGTTATGTTTTCAGTTTATATTGTTGAACTTAAGTGTATTAAAATATTCAGACTTATCGGAGTCTGAATCGATTTTTATATTTTCCATAGTGGTTAAAATGTTTGATTGTTGTGTATTTCATTCTCATCCATCAGGTATCTGCTGAGTGCAAGAGAAATTAAATTATATGCAATTGGAAAGAGTAGCCGAGTAGGTTACAAATTCATTTTTTTCATCTTTAAGAAGAAGAAAAAGTGCAAGACCGAAGCACAAAACAAATTCTGCGAAAGTAGAAAACAAAGGCACAAAACAAGTGCGGTAAAAAGAAAAGCCAAGGATAAACCAACCCCCGGACAAGATACATCAAGCAATGCAAAGAGCAAGAAACCTCAGTTAACACAACCAAACCACAAACAAGCTTAAGGTTTCCTCTTACCTCTACCAGATTTTGATTCTGACTGCTTGAATCACCTTTTTCCTGCATTTCATTAATCTCGCTGAAAAATGCTCGCAAGTCAGAAATATTATTTTATGATTTGTTCAAGGGTCTTGGTTTAATTGCAGAACATCATTATCTATTTCAGATTCAGATTCTCCATCAGAATCTTCATGAGAATCAACTGCAGGAAATAACAAGTTTACGAGCTTGAGCATTAGTCTTGTATGCATAATGAGCTAGATGATTGAATGTAAGTTAGCCCATGTGCCTAATATCATTGAGGTTCCGTCATAATAATGATCATTGGGGAATCCAATTTTTCCGTCATAATAATGATCATTGGGGAATCCAATTTTTTCGGGTTGGTTTTAACTAAAATCATATGCTACTTTTTCTCCCTAAAAGTATTAAAACTACTTTTGTCCTAAAAACCACCCCCTCTAAATCCCGTAAAAAACAAAAAAAAATGAAAAATTTCAAGACGTGGCAAAAAAAGAAGAGGGGCCACATACTTCTACGATGTGGCCCGACCACATCGTAGCTGTTATGGTCTTGAAGTGCGGCTGGCTGTCTGAATACATAAAGCCCCAATGGATATGTTGGTGAAATCTCAATTATCTTCAACCGTTGGATGTCCCTCTCGCCCTAAAAAAAGAGTATAATATCTCTTTAAAGATCAACTCAGCCGTCAGTAACTTCAAAACTTTCTCTTTCTCATTTTCTTCTTCCTAGCTCAGATCTGAAATTTTTCACTCTACAAAATTGTTTCTGAATCATGGATTCTTCAAGAATGATGTCATCTATTAATAATCTGAGCATCATTCTTACTGCTACCACTCTCATAATTCCTTTGAAACTAGCATAATGATTTCTCCTCTCAAAACAAAGTTTTTGTCTTGTAGTATTCCATTGGTCTTCTGCTTCCGTTGATCGGCATTTTTCTTCTGTTGATGTTGGTAAACTCTTTACTTTTATTTCTTTTTAGGAATTTTAGTTTTAATTCCTGAGTCTGTTGTTTGATAGTATAATCGAATGTTTAGCTGTCCTTATAATCTGTTGAATTTTGCAATGATGCAGAACAATCTTGGGTTATAAATTATCCCCTTATCTTTTTTGTAAACGGATGATCAAATCCAGCTGTAGAGAATCAAAGACCTTTCACTTCGAGAACGACCAGTAGCAAGGTATAAACTCTTCCTTATCCTGATTTACATTTTTTTAGGATTGTTGGTGGTGCTTATGCGCTTCATTAATGAATTGATGTTAATCTGACCTATAATTTGTAGATCTGGAGATTAAGATTAAGTTGTTATTTGATATATATATATATATGGCATAAATTTTTTTATCTTTTACATGGGTTTGGTTATGATTTGCATAATCTTGGAAAGGTTTTAAATTATTTAGTATATTATGGTATTGTGATCAAGATAGTCTTCCTTTGTATACCTTTAGATAAGAAACAATGTCTATCATTTCTTTCTTTAGCATCCTTGTATTGTGTGAATTAGAGCGTAGTGGATTAGAGGGGCAAGATGCTGCTCGGTTCTTTGTGATTAGTTTAGAATAAATGCTGTTTGATTAGTCTTTTCTTCTTGACAAAACAAGTCTAACATTATCTTGAATCTTTTGAATTGCAGAACCTAAATGACGACGTTATACCCTAGGAACTTTCAGATATGTCAGCAACAGGGTGTATGACAGAAAATGATGATGGAGTATGTTTACAGATTGATGTGGCATTCTTTGAAGCCTCTGCAGAAACTTCTCAGACCTCAGGGGCGTTGTGATCCTGACTCGTGAGATTATCCCTTTCAATAACTATAAGCTGTGTGCGCAAGAATTCAAGTGACGAGACGATGGGAATTAAACTCTTACCTCATCTGTTTATAGATGTGACAAAAGGTCTTGCCTAATGCCACAACAATTACCTATTGCGGCATTATTTATAGATATGTCGCAATGTAGTGCGGCAATAGACTCAGTTTCTTGTAGTGAGTGGGGTTGTGATCCTGACTTTTTGGATGACCGTAATCCAGGGGATATGTGTGCAAGAATTTAACTTGCAAGGGGAATTATACTCGATGCTGTGACATGGGGGACACTTATACATGGGCATTGTAGAACTGGGGAAGACAGCCTTTCTAGTTTTGGAGTTGGTGATGCTGAATTGGAACCGCAGACTTAAAGTGATCAGTCATACCTCTTTGATTTAGGGATCATGCAGACTACCTTAATTAACTAAACTTGCATTTTCATATTACATTCAGATTCTTTCCTTCTATTTCTTTGAGTTCCGGTTTGATCCTTTTAGAAGTTCACTGTTCACTATAAATATGTTTGTAACTCTGCTCATACAGACTCCAAAAATAAGGAGAACTAGTTGATCGGAATGAGAATTTACAACAATCATATCACGTGGAAGTTGGAACCACTAAGATTTTCATTTTTTTTTCTTCGGGCACCGCGTTGGTGATAAGTTCAGTATGTGCATGCAAAGGGCTGATCAAGTATAAGACGTTGACCATAAAATGCGCAAATACACAAGTTTACTTGTAAATTCTTAATCTCCCTTAGATCCACCAAAATTTTATTTTCATTTCTTGAAAGACGGAACGTTCAAGCAGTTTGAAGTCTGTGGGATTTTCTTCGTCCCAGAATATTGCTTAACTGATGCATCGCAATCCTCATAGAAAGCCTTTTGGCCTGTTCAGAAGAAGTTGTAACTCCAGTGAACCGAGCACTTCAAGTGAATCAACTTCTTTAATTTCAGACAATTTGATATGCTTACTTTGTCGTTGAGAAGTATATATGCCAGTTAAACACAATTTTTTTTTATCTTAATGTGCTTTTGTAGGTAATAGTATGACCCGTTGTAAGAAATGTTAATGTATGGGGTAGGCTCATTGTTATACATAGACATGATTCATGACCCTAATCATTTCTGGGAAATTTTACAAATGGTTTACAATAATTTTCACTTTTGCAAACCAAGCCTGTACCCCCAAGGCCAAGGGATATGTTGGTGAAATCTCAATTATCTTATAACCGTTGGATGGCCCTCCCCTACCTTACATGTGCCCTAAAAAAAATTTAGGTCTCCTACTTTAAAGATAAACTCAGCCTTCAGTAAGCTTATAACTTTCCTCTTTTCCCATTTTCTTCTTCCTTGCTCAGCTCTGAAAATTTTCTTTTCACAAAATTGTTTCCGAACGATGGATTCTTCTAGAATGATGCTATTTCATAGTAATTTGAACATCATTCTTATTACTACTACTCCCTTAATTCCTATGGAACTGCTCGAAAAAGAAGATAAAATTCGTGTCTTGTTTTTGATGAAGATCCACCCACACAATGATTTCTTCTCTCAAAAAGCAAAAAGCATGGAAGTAGTAATGAAAGTGATCTGTTAAGGTAAACACTTCCTCTTTTGTTTGAATTTTAAGGTTTTTAATGTATAGTTGTTATATTCATCCAATGGTTTGATTTTAGAGATTGGTCAAATATATTTTGGTAGTGTTGGTTCACTTTAATAATAAGATGATGTTAATCTGGCCTACTTGAGCTTAAGATTAGGTTGTTATTTGATATATGTAGGTATTTAACAGGAAGATAAATCATTTATTTTTTACATGGGTTTTGGTTATTTAGTTTGGGTTTTGTATACTTAATTTCGGAAAGGTTTTAAGTTATTTAGTCTGTGATCAAGGTTGTCTTCCTTCTTACCTTTAGATTAAGAAGCAGTGTCTCTCCATCTCTTCATTAGCATCCTTGTTTTGTAATCCGATTGTATACTAGTTGTAGATTAGAGACGCAACATGCTTCTCATTTTTGTGTGTTTTTATGTATTAGTTTAGAATAATTGCTAAAGGGCCTGAAGGGTATATATGCTGTTTGATTAGTTTCTTCTCCTTAACAAAACAAGTCTGTAACATTATCTGGAATTGATTGAATTACAGAACTTCAAGTTAGTGACAGGGAATCGATTGATTGACGCAACCAAGGAAAATTTTCGTATGTCAGCAATAGGGAGCATGAGTGCAAATGGACAAATGGAATTATGTGAATGTCTTACCAATTTTTGAAAACTCTACAGCAACTTTCAAGACCTTGATCCGGATTTGTGATACTATTACTTTTGATGACACTAAACCAGGTGCTGTTTTGCAAGAATTTAATTGACAAATGATGTGATTTGGGGGACACTTATATGTGGCGGTATTGTAGAATTGGTGAAACCAGTCTTGCTAGCTTTGGACTTAGGATACACTGAATTGGAACGTCAGCCTTAAAGTGACTTAAATATGAGAACTTGCATTTTCATATTGTTATGTAGCACCTATAAGTCCTATATTATTCTTTTAGTTCTATATAACGTTCAGATTCTTTATTTTACTTGTTTCAGTTTTGATCGTTTAACTTTACAGTAAACAAATGTTCAGACTTATCCGAGTTTTTGAATTTATTTTTATGTTTTTCCTAGTGATTGAAATGTTTGATTGTTGCGTTCATTTCATTAAGACTTATCTGAGTCTCTGAATTGATCACCCACTACTCTCTGTTAGCCTTTGCCTATTAAAGACCCTCAATTCAAAATAAGAGCTTATTTCTGAGGAATTCTTTTGGTTCCCCAAGCTGGTCATGGAACACGAAATGCTACTATTTATTTATTTTTGCCTTGGGTTTCTGTTGAGTGCGAGAGAAACTCACTTATATAGTTATATGGCTCTGGAAAGAGGAGTAGCTGCGTAGAAAAAATGAAAACCGCCTCCTATTGTGATACGATTCCATGGAGAATGTAGCACCACATAGAAGTAATTACTTTTGGTGGTGGAGAACAACTTGACTAGCGATTGAGCTGCACTTGGAGTCTTTCATTTTTGACCCAATGGATATGTTGATCAAATCTCAATTTATCATCTAACCGTTGGATGGCCCTCCCCACTCTTATATATGTATGCCCTAAAAACATTAGGTCACTTCTCCTTGAAAATAAACTCCGCCGTCAATAAGCAAAACTTTTTTATTTTTGACGCAAAAGGCAATGTATTAAGAAAAAGCTACTTAACCACCAAGATGGTGGTAAGCTACAAGATACAAGAAGTGCTTAAAAGAAAAATGCAGCTAACCCAGAACTTGTTGCAAAACAAGCAAAAAGAAAGAAAGAAAACACTACACAGGTCCTAAAACACCCTCCCAATTGTTAAGCACATGGTTTAAAGAGATACCCTGAAACACATTAGTTCCCCACACACCAATTGTAAATCTGAATCTTCACCTTCTCAATAATTAGAAGCAAACTGTTGTAATTACCATTGAAGTGTCTATCATTTCTTTCCAGCCAAACTGACCACCATATAACAAAGGGAATTAAATCCCAAATCTTCCTTCTAATTGAGAAATTACTCCCTTTCTTCCTATTCCACTCCCACAAAGTTTGTCTTACTGAACCTTGGAACACCCACTGCAGGTTATAACCTTTCAGGAAGTAATTCCAAATAGCAGTTGTTGTTTCACAGTGAAGAAAAATGTGCTGATTTGATTCTGCACTTTTCTTGCAAAGCAAACACCCTTTTACCTGAAAAGAATTCCTCAAAGTATCCATAGTTGGAGCTGCATTGTAGCACAAAGTCCAAACAAAGAAAATCACTTTTTGTGGAATCTTTGGGTTCCAAAGATTTTTATGAGGAAAAGAAATTAAACCATCACTCTCCAGAGAAGAATAACAACCTGCAACAGAAAAGTTATCCCCATATTTCCATAATATTTGATCCTCAATGTCTGAAACAATGACAGGAAAAACTGAGACCAACTGAGCAGCTTCATCCACTTCAGCATCATTCAGAGCTCTACAAAATCCCAAATTCCATCCCCCCTCACCTGTGATACAATCTTTAATTGTAGCTTTCTTCATCCTACTGATTTTGTATAAAGAAGGAAAGATATTTTTTAAGGCATACCCATCTACCCATTTGTCCTGCCATAAAAGAATTCTATTGCCATTGTTAACCTGCAAGTTTGTACTGTCTTCAACATGAGGTTTGCTTTTCAGAATACCATCCCATAAACTCTTACCTACAGATTTATTAGTGTCAGTTGGATAAAAAGCTTCAATGTTTCCTCCAAATTTTTGATGAACAATCTTTCTCCACAGTGCCTGCTTTTCAGTCCCATATCTCCAAATCCATTTAGAATGCAATGCCTTATTCATTTTCCTCAGCTTCTTTATGCCCACTCCACCCCCCTCTTTAGGCAAACTAACTGAATTCCAACCCACCCAACTTCTCTTAACCTTCAAACTTGAATATCCCCATAGAAAATGCCTCATAATTCTTTCCAACTGCTTAACCACAGAAATTGGCATTTGAAAGAGAGATAAATAATAAACTGGAATGCTTGAAAGCACACTCTTAATTAGCATAAGTCTTCCCCCTTTTGACAAATATTTCCTCTGCCAAGAGCATAATCTCTTTTGAAATCTATGAATAATAACATCCCATACTCCCACTGCTTTAGATTTACTGCCTAAAGGAATACCTAAGTATTTCATTGGAAAGGTAGTAAGAGTACAACCAAAACAAGCTGCACACTCCTCTGCATTCTGAGCATCACCCACTGCCACAATTGCACTCTTTGTAAAATTTACTTTCAATCCAGAAACCACCTCAAAATCCAAAAGAATCCTCTTTAAGTTTTGCACTTGATCCACCTCATCATTCAAAAAAACAATAAGATCAAGCATTGTCATTGTAGATTGGCTTGAAACCTTCAATCAAATTCAAAGAAGCAGCTTTCTTAATCATTAAAGAGAGAACCAAATTGTAAACAATAAGCAAAACTTTCTCTTTGCTCATTTTCTTTTTCCTTGCTCAGATCTGAAAATTCTCTCTCAATAAAATTGTTTCTCAATAATGGATTCTTCAAGAGTAATTTTATCTCACCGTAATCTAAAAACCATTCTTCTTACTATTACTCTCATATTTCCTATCAAACTGCCAAAAGATGAAGATGAAACCCTTGTCTTGTTTTTTTTCACAAAGATACACTTGCACAATGATTTCTCCTCTCAAAACAAAGTCTTAGTCCTTAAACGTTGGCAGAAAAGTCTTGTGCTTCTGTTTATTGAGTTGTTCATTCTGTTGTTAAATAATACTCGTGGGTGGTACAATGCCCTTTCATCTTTTTGGAAATGGATAACCGAATCGAGCAGCAGAGAAGGAAAGGTCTTTCTCCTCAGACCAACCCAATTTTTTAGCCCTTGCACGGCGAGAAACATCTCTGGTATTCTTGGCGAATAAACCAATAGCAAAGTAAATCTTCTTTTAGCGAATAATTAGTTGTTTTAATTATTCAATTGTTTCATTTCAGAGTTTCGTCAAATTTTCTTAGCACTTTATTAATGAATCGATGTTAATCAGGCCTATAATTTGAAGATCTTGAACTTAAGATTAGGTTGTTATTTGATATATGTGTGGCAGATTTTTTTTATCTTTTACATGGGTTTTGGTTATTTAGTTTGGGTTCTGATTTGCATAGCTTCAGAAAGGTTTTAAATTATTTAGTCTATTATGGTATTGTGATCACAAAATTGGTAAAAAAGACCAAATCCTACAATTCATTGGTGAAATAGACTTGTGCATTTTGATTTAAAAGGCTTCCAATAATAGGTCGACACAACTTTTGATATACTTTTACTCCTTTCTCATCTTTATGTAGTTTACCAGTAGTAGGCATAGGTGTCAAATTTGGAGATGACTTATCCAGTAGTAGGCATAGGTACCGAATCTTATCACAAGATCCCTAGCATACTTTTCTTGGGATAAGTAAATTCCATCCTTATGTTGTTGAAATTGAAATCCTATAAAGAAATTCAATTCACCAACATTGCTCATTTCAAATTTTCTACCAAGTGAGATTTAAAAATCCTTTGCTAGTTTTTCAGAAGTTGATCCATATATGATATCATCTACATAGACTTGAGCAATGACAACGTTTTTTCCACTCTATTTGGTAAACAAGGTCTTATTAGCTCCACCTCTTGAGAAACCTTTTCTAATAAGGGAAGTAGTAAGTTTTTCAAACCAGGCTCTAGGTGCTTGTTTTAATCCATATAGACTTTTGAGTTTGAGAACGTGTTTCGGAAAATAACGGTTTTCAAACCCTTTTGGTTGAACAACATACACTTCTTCCTTTAAAATCCCGTTCAGAAATGCAGATTTTACATCCATCTGGAAAAGTTTAACTTTGAGGAAACAAGTATGAGATAATAAGAGTCTAATGGACTCAAGGCGCTCCACGGGTGCAAAGGTTTCATCAAAATAAATACCTTTAATCTGTGAATATCCTTGAGCGACAAGTCTGGCTTTATTTCTAATAATTGTACCATATTCATCAGACTTGTTCTTAAATATCCATTTGGTACCAACAATATTAACATTGGGGGACAAGGTACGAGTTCCCATACATCTTGTCTTTGAAATTGATTTAAATCTTCATGCATAGCATTTACCCAAGTAGGATCGCTAAGAGCTTCATCAATATTTCTTGGTTGTACAAGAGTAAAGTAATAACCAAAATTACAAATATTTTGAAGTTGTCCTCGTGTTCTAGTAGTAGAATCTCTTCCTCCAATAATACTGTTTGGATCATGATTTCTTTGAACTCAGAGGTGTCGTGGAGGGGGAACACGTTCGGGTTCATTAGGGTGGCTTTATCAGTGCTCTTTCCCATATCACTAAAAATATCAGGATCAGTAATAGTTGGAATAACTTCAACTGATCAGGTATTTCTTTGACTTTCTCAATTGTTTCTGTTGGAGGCAACTCAGCAGGATAATTATCATGATGAAAATTACTAATATCATCAATAATAACATTAGAGATTTCATCATGACCTGGGTTCGAAGATTAAATACTCGAAACCCACGACTGTCAGAAGCATAACCAAGAAAGATACCTTCATCACTTTTGGTATCAAACTTCCCTGTCTGTTCTCGATCTTTTAATATGTAGCCCTTACTTCCAAACACTCTAAGATGGTGCAAGTTGGGTTTTCTACCATACCATAACTCACACGGAGTGTTAAGAGCTTTAGATCATAAGTAAACACGGTTGATCAAATAACATGTTGTAAAAATAGCTTCTCCCCAAAATCTTAAAGGAGGATTTTTGTTGTGGAGCATTACCCTGGCCATCTCTTGAATATTTCTATTTTTTATTTAGGCAACTCCATTAGCTTGAGGAGTAATAGGTGGAGAATATTGTTGAGTAATCCCCAGCTCGTCACAAAATTCAAACACTTTGGTGTCCTTGAATTCTGTTCCACGGTCGCTCCTAATTTTCTTTAGTTTACGACCTTGTTCATTCTGGATTCTACTTACAATAATCTTGAAATCTCTAAAGGTTTCAATTTTATGAGATAGAAATGCAACCCAAGTGAATTTGGTGTAATCATCTACCATAACCAAAGCATACTTCTTACCAGCAACAGTGGGTTGTTGAATTGGTCCGAAGAGATCCATATGAATTAAATCAAGTAGAGCTTTGGTGAGAATATCTCGAGATAATTTATGGTGAACTTTTGTTTGTTTAACCTTTTGACAGGCACCACATACACCTTCAATCTTTGCATTGATTTTTGGAACACCTCTAACAAATTCTTTGTTAATGATCTTACTTAGAAGGAAATAGTTGATGTGACCAAAATGGTCATGCCAAAGATGTGTAGATTCACCTTAGTCAAATTTCAACAATTGCTAAACCGAGTATCGAGAAGATAACAGTTGTTTTTACCACGAGTTCCTTGGATAATTACTTTCCCAGTTTTGTCTAAAATGTCACATCCATTTGCATTGAAGACAACCCAATGGCCTTTGTCACATATTTGACTAATAGAAAGAAGATTAGCAGTCATACCTTTTACGTAGACTACATCATGAATTTCGAGTGCACGCTGAGTAATTTGATCATTCCCTTCTTACTTATATAGCGACACCTTCCGTTTCCAAAGGTTACTGGTCCTCCTTCATAGTTATCTGCGAAAACAAACTAAGTAAGATCACATGTCATATGTCTGCTACATCCACTATCAAGAAACCATTGAAAAGGTGACGTTGATTTTAAAGCAAAAGCTCTCATACTATTAGTATTATTCTGTTTGGAATTTCCTAATAGTTTTGTATGTAGTTTTTTAGTTTTCTTATAAAGATTACTTGCAACTTTTAAACTCTTTTGAAAAGACACACATGGGCCATCACTTTTACTTTTCATAGAATTGTTCTGAGTCACATCACTTTTTACAACCTTTAAACATTGTTTATCATATGATATATGACGGTTCCTTAAAGAGGAACTACCTTGGTTACTCATATCCATCAAGGGACTTGAGTTGGGTTTCAAATCCTTTAGAATTGCAATTTCTGCAGCAAGATCATAATTGATCCGGATTTGTTCCTCCAACCTTTTCTGAAGAATAACTAAATTATCAAAACTTCTTCTACGATTTGTTTTCAATCCTGGTGAAGCGTTATAGGAGACTATATTATCCATAGAGTCAGATCGCTACAAACACAGACTTGTGAGGTCTTTAACGTGTTTGCATTCTCTGATACTAATTTAAAATACGGGGGTCTAACAACCTCACCCAATATTTTGATTAGCAATTTGTATGGACAACTCCGAGTTGTTTTTTAGAGAATCAACAAGACTCAATCAATAGAAAATACTCAAGGAGTTATTATCTCAATCTCTCGATTTGATTTACTCAAGCAAATATAATTCGCGAGCCAAATCAAAGAGAGATAACTTGGATGGTACTAAAGACCAATATCCAAGTGTCAATCGATTTAAATCAACAACCAATAAGGTCAAATATTCTAATTGATTGAACAATGCACAACCTGTATTATTTCAATTATATAAAAATATATAATGCGGAAAAGAAATAACACAGACACCAGAATTTTGTTAACGAGGAAACCGCAAATGCAGAAAAACCCCGGGACCTAGTCCAGATTAAACATACATTGTATTAAGCCCCTACAGACACTAGCCTACTCCAAATTAACTTCAGTCAGGACTGTAGTTGAACCCCAACCAATCTCACACTGATACAAGGTACAGTTATGCTCCTATTCCTCTGATCCCAGCAGGATACTGCACACTTGATTCCCTTAGTTGATCTCACCCACAACCAAGAGTTGCTACGACCCAAAGTCGAAGACTTTAGCAAATAAATCTGTCTCACACATAAAAGTCTATAGGTAATAGATAAATTCATCTCCCACGAATAAACCTATGATTTTTGTTCCGTCTTTTGATAAATCAAGGTGAACAGGAATAAATCGATAAAACCAGACTTATATTCCCTAAGAACAGCTCAGTTTTATCAATAACCTCTGAAACCAGGCCCTGGGAGCCTGCTTGAGGCCATATAGAGATCTACGCAATCTACATACATAATCAGGGTAAGTATGGTCAACAAATCCTGGAGGCTGATGCATATAGACTGTCTCGGTTATATCACCATGAAGAAAAGCGTTCTTGACATGTAGTTGATGTATGGGCCAAGATCGTGATGTAGCAATAGTGAGAACAGTACGAATAGTAGCAGGTTTAACAACGAGACTAAATGTTTCAAAACAGTCAACTCCAACTTGTTGAGATTTTCCAGTGGCAAAAAGACGAGCCTTGTAACGCTGTAAGGATCCATCGGTATTATATTTATGATGAAATAACCACATAGAAAAAATAACATGAGCATCACGAGGTCGTGGTACAAGTTCTCAAGTATTAGTTTTCAACATAGCATTATACTCGTATTTCATGGCAGCATTCCAGTTTATGTCCCTAAGAGCATACAAGTGAGAACGGTAAATAGGAGAGATATATTGTAAGGTTTTGACATGAAGATTAAGACGATTTATAGGGTGTAAAATGCCACGAGAGGCACGAGTGACAGGTCAAGTGGGAGCGGTAGGTATGGTAGAAGCCAAATGTGTTGTGGCTGAGGGTTACGTTGTAGTGGGAGTTGGAGTTGGAGTGGAGGTGGTTGGACATTGATCTGTAGAAGGAGGAGGTGGTAACACAGTAGGGGACGTTGTAGTGGGGAAAAAAGAGTATTGTGTTGTGTGGGGAGTTGGAGTTGGGTCAAGGGACATTGTAGTGAGGAAATAAGAGGAATATGTGTTGTATAGTGGATGGTGGAAGTAGGAGGTGGCAGAATATTGGTTTGCTGCGAAGAAGTGGTAGGATATTTTTGTAGTGGTCTGGAGGGAGTGGGACAGTTACTGTAGAGGGAATAGTGGCAGTAGGAGGTGGAAGCTGATTGTTGTTTGCAGAGGGGACAGTGGATGAAGCAGTGGAGGAGGAAGTTGAATGGTTGGTGGGGACAATGGAGACTGTGTTAAGTCGCCGGTGAGGTGGAGTGTAGACTGTATGATTATTGGGGGGGGGGGGGGGGATGGAGGGATGTAGGAAATATGGTGGGAATGAAATGGAGAAGAATGGGAGGAATCATCATCAGACAAGGGTGTTGGAGGATTAGTGAAAGGGAAACTTTCTCGTCAAAAGTTACATGATGGGAAATGATGATTTTGTTTGTTGCAAGTTCAAGGCAGCGGTAACCACGGTGGTTGGGAGGAAAACCAAGGAAGACACATTTATTGGAGCGGGGGGGGTAAGTTTATGAGGAGTTGTGCAAGAGAGATTTGGATAGCAAAGGCAACCAAAAGTACGAAGATGGTCGTATGTTGGTTGGAGTTGATAGAGAATAGACACGGGAGAAGAAAAGTTTAGGATTTTAGTGGGAAGAATATTATGAAGACGAACAACCATAAGGAGAGAATAAACCCAAAATTTTGGTAGAATGGAAGCATGAGACATAAGGGTGCGGGTGATATCATTGACACGACGAATCATGCGTTCGGCCTTGCCATTTTGAGAGGAAGTTTGGGGGCAAGAGAAGCGAAAAACTAGACCATTAGTACGAGAAAAATTGTGAACATAAGAGTTGTCAAATTCACGTCCCATGTCGCATTGAAATTTTTTTATTTGACACTCAAATTGGGTTTGAACAAGAGAACGAAATTCCAAAAACTTGTCATAGACTTGGGATTTAAATTTTAAAGGATAAACTCAAACATAGTTGGTGAAATCATCTAGCAAGATAAGATAATAACGAAAATCGGTATCAACATGGAGAGAAGAGGTCCATAAATCACTGTGAATGATATCAAATGGAGCAAAGTATTGGAATTTGATTCATAAAAAGTTAATCGAACATGTTTACTAACTTGACATGAATGACAAAGTTTAGAATTTTGATTCTTATTACAATGAATAGAATTATTGGTACGAAGAACATCTAAAACAGCCTTGCGGGGGTGACCAAGGCGGCTATGCCAAATATCTGGCGAACAGACAACAAGGGAAATGGGGGAAGACTGGGACATTTTTGGTGATAGGGTAAATCTCCCCGGAACTATTGCACCAAAGGATAATCCTCCTCGATCTCTGATCTTTCACAGAAAAACCAGATGGATCAAACTCAACAGACACACGATTATCAGTGGTGAACTTACGAATAGACACTAAGGTTTTGATAATATCGGGAACAACAAGAGTATTTTTGAGTTGAAGGGTGCGATAAGGGATGTTTATGAGCTTGGTACCACTAGCAGTAACTGGAATGCTATTGCCATTACCAACTAAGATAGACCATACAATACTATAATTGGTAACGTTACGTAAAGTACCTGAATCAGTAGTGAGATGCGAGGCAGCACCGGTATCCAAGTATAAAGCATCATCGGATTACTATAAATGCATACAACTATATGCCTCAGCAATGTCTGTGAGCTTCAGTTGTTCCGTCGCCATTGATTTTAATAGTTTAATAAGATCGTAGGGGGCTGATACCATCTTGGATTTGATGATAATTTTCTTGAGAGGAAATGTTCATCTTGGCTAGAATATATATAAATCCATAATAATATCTTTTGTGTTTATAACCCAAGTCAATGGAGATAATCTCCTAAAGCTTAATAAGGTAAGAGGATAATATAAAGTCTATTGGATTTGTCGGGATCAGCCCCATCGATGGTAGCCGTCTTGAAGTGCGACTGACTGTCGGAGTGCGCAATTTTTTAAACCTAGTCTTTGAACTATACAAAGCCTCAATGAATATGTTGGTAAAATCTCAATTCATCTTCAACCGTTGGATGTCCCTCTTGCCCTAAAAACACAGTATAAGATCTCTTTAAAGATAAACTTTGCCGCCAGTAAGCTTAGAAGTTTCTCTTTCTTATTCCTTTGTATCTGAAAATTTTCATTCTACAAAATTGTTTCTGAATAATGGATTCCTCGAGAATGATGTTATCTCTTGGTAAACTGAACATCATTCTTAATACTACTACTCTCATAATTCCTATGAAACTGCCGGAAGAAGAAGATAAAATCCCTGTCTTGTTTTTGATAAATATCTACTAGCACAATGATTTCTCCTCTTGCAACAATGTTTTAGCTTTTCAACATTTCCTTATAAATAGTCTCCAAGCTTCTGTTACGTGCCAATAATCTTCCGTTTACCCGGTAAACTCTTTAATTTTATTTTTCCTTTGGTTTTTAGTTTCTATTTGTCTGTTGTTTGATAGTTTAATCGAATCGTTAAGATGTTGGATTTTACAATAATGCAGGTAACTCTTGTGGTGATAGACTATCATCTCATCTTTCTTGAAATAGATTATAAAATCGACCAGTAGAATGATGCGGATTGACCAGTTGCAAGGTAAATCAGTCTGTGTAAATTAGTATGTTATGATATTATGGTTGTCTTTGAACTTCTAGATTGAGAAACAATTCTCTCATTTCTTTCTATAGGATGCTTGTTTTGTAAATCAGACTGTGTAAATTAGAGACGCAAAATGCTGCTCATTTCTTCGTGTTTTTATGCAGTGATTAGTTTATAATAAATGGTGAAGGGTATGCTGTTTGGTTACTCTTTTCTCCTTGAAAAATTAAGTCTAACATCATCTGGAACTGTTGAATTGTAGAACCTTAAATGACGATGTACCCAACGAAAGCTTCTGATGTCAGTAACAAGGAGCGTGGGAACATATCACGGAGTATGTTTACAAACTGATGTGGAACTCTGACCAATTTGGTCCGGACTTGTGAGACTATTACTTTAAATAACACTAATCCAGGCGCTGTTTGTGCAAGAATTTAACTGACAAAGGAAATTAAACTTGACGCTGTGACATGGGAGACACTTATATGTGGGGGGATTGTAGAAATTGGGGAGCCCCGTCTTGCTAGCTCTGGAATTAGATGCTGAATTGGAACTGCATCCTTGAGGTGATAACTCATACCTCTTTGATTTGTGGATTTTGCAGGCTGACTTAAACAGCAAAGCTTGCATTTTCATGTTATTATGCAGTGGCTTATGAATTGTAGGTTTCACGGTTCTATAATTTTTTTCAGATTCTTTCTTTTTACTTGAGACATCTTTTCTGGCTTCATTTATGATACAGTTTTTATTTTAACATTAGTGAAAACAAATAAATTTGACTTATCAGAGTCTCTTAATCGTTTTATATTTTGCTTCCTGGTTGAACGTTTGATTGTTGCATTCATTTTATTTTCATCCATCACCCACCACTTTCCATTATCCTTTACCCCCCATAAGAGACGACCATTCGTTCAAAATAACAGCTTAATTTCTGAAGAATCATTTTGGTTCCCCGAGCTTATCTTTGAACACGTACGGCTGCTGTTGGGAATTGTTGCTTGCATTGGGTTTGCCTCGGATATCTACTGAGTGCCAGAGAAACTCACCTATATGCAATTGGGAAGAGTAGCTCAGTAGGTTACAAGTTGGATGCAACCTGAACAGAACTGAAGAATATAGTCCAATGAATATGTATTTTCCATGTATAAGTCCATATACTTTAGTCGGTTTCTTGTAAAGAGTCCAATGTAATATATCCATTAAGCTCAATATAAATATATGACTCTACCACCTTATTAGGGTATGAGAGCTTATACAATTGTTCATGGTACCAAGAGCCAGAACGATCTCTCCAAAACCCTAGCCTCAAAAAAAAAAATTCTAAACCCTAGCCTGCCTCTCTGATATCTATCATCATGACTTCATCTGCTTCTTCGGTCTCTAGTACTATGGCTTCATCTTCATCCGCTTCTTTTACCTCAAGCACTATGGCTTCCTCTACCTCCGGTACTATGGATTCTCATCCAAGCTTTGGCTCTCCAGCTGTCCCTGCTTCTGTTTCACAAAGTATCGGTTCTCTCATGTCCAACTCTTGTTCTTCTTTTTTTGGAAAAATCACCTTTCATGCCTTCTTCTACCAAAATAGTTCTCTTAGATCGAACCAACTATCTTCTCTGGGAATCACAAATTTTTCCTATTCTTAAATCGCAAAGACTTTACAAATATCTTGATGACTCTCATGAAATACTAGCAAAAGAACTTGTTGATGAAGAAACTCAAGTTAGAACTCTTAACCCGGCCTATGAGTAATGGGAAGTTATTGATCAAACGATCATGTCTTGGATTAACTGCTCTCTTACTGAAACTATGAAAGCTGAATGTGCACGTCGTGGTAACTCTCGTGATGTATGGAACTATCTTCGTTTAACATATGCAACAATTAATCCTGCATGTATTCTCCAACTCAACGCAAATCTGACAACTATTCAAAAAGGTAGCTCAACCATATCTGAATATATTTTGAAGATAAAGGAAATCTCTGGTTCCTTAGCTGCTATCCTTCAACCTGTGTCTGACCTTGAGCTTGTCTCTACAACACTACGAGGATTGGGTGCTGATTTGTCGAACATATACACAACAGTCATTGCCCGTACCACTCTTCCTACCTTTACCGAGCTTCATGCCTTGCTGTTACATCATGAATCTCACCTTCAATACTTGAAAAACTTACACACCCAAGCTGCTGACATTCAAAGTCCCGTGTCCTTCTTTGCTGGTGCCTCTGCTGGTCGTGGTAGTCAAAATCCTGGTTCGACTTCATATAATAATCCTGGCCATGGTCGTGGCTTGAACAATACTTCGCATTGTGGTCGTGGTGGAGGTCCTGGTCGTGGTCCTTATAATAATTCCAATCGTGGTGGTCATAACAACTTTGGAGGTCGATCATCTTAGAATACTGGTTGGAACAACAACAACGGTCAACACTAAAATGGTGGTAATGGTCGTGGTAATAATAATGGTTTTCAACCCTCTGGTGGATATCATAACCACTCGTATGGACGCTCGTATGGTCGTAATAATCAGGTTGGCTCTGTTCTTGGACCTCCTCCTCAAACTCAAGCTGTTACTTGTCAATGGTGTAATACTCGAGGACACACAGCCCAGACTTGTAACCGTCTTACTCCTGCTGCCAACTATGATCTTCCACAAGCTTTCTCGGCAATACAAATTCAACCTATGCCGTATGAGAACCATTGGTTTGCTGATACTGCTGCTTCTACCCATATGACGTCTGACTCTTCACAGATGACTAATCGCCTTGATTACAATGGTAATGATACAGTTCTCGTTGGTGATGGTAAACTACTACCTATCACCGGTATTGGTGATGTAACCCTTACTTCACCATCCTCCCAGTTGACTCTGAAGAACACTCTTCATGTTCCCTCTCTTGCTAAAAGTTTAGTATCTGTTGGTCAACTTACACGAGATTCTGACTGTGTGTTTCACTTTGATCGTCATGGTTTTTGTATACAGGATCGGTTAACGGGAACTCTTCTGTACCAGGGCAAGAATGAAGCTGGCATGTACCCTATCATCACCGTTCCATCCTCATCATCACCGTTCTCAGCTTTTTCTGCAACTACCATTGGTATTCGTGCTACTCCAAATATCTGGCATCTGCGTTTGGGTCATCCCAACAATGCCGTTTTTCAATCTCTTAAGTCTAGCCTATCTTTAGATTCTACTCGTTCCTCTTTATCTAGTTCTATTTGTTCTAGTTGTGTTGGTTCTAAACATCATCGTCTACCTTTTTCATCTCGAAATACTTACTCCAGTACAATTGGTTCTGTTATACATTCTGATTTATGGGGTCCTGCACCTTTTTTATCCAATTGTGGTTTTCGCTACTTTCTCTTATTTGTTGATGAATGTTCTCGTTTCTCTTGGATATATTTCTTGGCAGACAAAACACAAGTGTTTAGTTGCTTTCTTAACTTTAAATCTATGATTGAAACCCAATTTTCGACCACGATACAAGTGTTCCAGACTGATGGTGGTACAGAATATGCTGAACCATTAAAGTCTTTTTTAACTAAGCATGGTATTCTCAGTCGATCTTTTTGTCCCAGCACACCACAACAAAATGGTCTTGCTGAAAGAAAGATTCGCCATATTACTGTGACTGGTCGAGCTTTAATGCTACAAGGTGGCTTTTCTGAAAGATTTTGGGCTGAGTTTTATGCCACAGCTGTGTACTTGATAAATCGTCTCCCTACTCCTACTTTATCCAATAATTCTCCCTATTCTATCATTCATAATCGCTCTCCTAATTACTCTTTTTTGAAAGCATTTGGTTGTCGCTGTTATCCTCTTCTAAATCACTTTCTTCAAAATAAGTTACAACCGAAAACACTACCTTGTGTTTTTATTGGATATAGTGATAGACATAAAGGTTATAAGTGTCTTGAAGCTAAAAGTAACAAAGTCTATATCTCTCGTCATGTTATCTTTGATGAGTCTCTTTTTCCATTTCCTAATGATACTGGCACTATCATTCCCCTCTTGAAGTCTAATCCTTCTACCAATACTCTTTTAGCTTGGCCTAATCCTATTAGTGCTACTCATCTATCATCTCCTTCGCGTGCACCTTCTACAGACCCAGTTACTCCACTCTCTTTACATCCTGTGCACTTATCTCCTTTCTCTTCTACAAATTCTACTCATATGTCCTCTTCTTCAGTGTCCTCTTCTTCATCATTGTCTCCTACCAGATTATCTTTCTCTGACGATAATACCTCTCCATCACCTACTACTCCTGCGGCATCACCCTTAGTTACATCATCTCAGGCTACGTCCTCTCCGTCCTCTTCTTCCACTCCAATACTGCCAGCCGACTTGCCCACTGTACATGAGCTCCCTAAATCGACAGGTAATACTCACCACATGGTTACTCGACTTAAAGATCACACCATTCAACCTCGCAGTTTTAAAGGCTGTTTCTCTACTCGGTATCCTATCTTACATTGTTTTGCATCACAATTTAACTCGCTGCCTTCTGAGCCTACATGTTTTACTTCTGCATCCAAGTTCAAAGAATGGTGGTTGGCCATGATAGAAGAATTTAATGCCCTTTTGCGCAATCGCACTTGGTCCCTTGTCAAACGTCAAGATTGGATGAATGTTATTGGTTCAAAGTGGGTATATCGTGTGAAACAAAAACCGAATGGTTCTCTTGATCGCAGAAAAGCTCGTCTTGTTGCTAAGAGTTACTCACAACAGTATGGTATTGATTTCGATGAGATGTTTAGTCCTGTGGTAAAGCCGGTTACGGTATGTTTGGTTCTCAGCATTGCAGTATCCTCTTCTTGGCCCATTAAACAGCTTGACGTTAACAATGCGTTTCTTCATGGTTCGCTTGATCAAGAGGTGTATATGGAACAACCCCAGGGTTTTGTTGATCCTCGTTATCCTGATCACGTGTGTTTATTACACAAAGCTCTTTATGGCTTGAAACAGGCTCCTCGTGCCTGGTATCATCGATTTGCAGCTTTTCTCATGCATATTGGGTTCACCGCATCCCATTCTGATCACTCTATGTTTATTAAACACTCTAGTGCTGGTATTCTTATCTTATTACTTTATGTTGATGATATAATTATCACTGCCAGTGATACAGTGGGTCTTCAAAATCTTTTACCTATGCTTCAAAAAGAATTTTCCATGACAGACTTGGGGGATATGCACTATTTTCTTGGTTTAGAGGCTACCCGCACAAAGGATGGTTTAGTTCTCACTCAGAATAGGTATACGTTGGATCTTCTACAACGAGTTGACCTGACAGATTCAAAGCCTGTTTCCACACCAGTTGCGCCTCGTTCTAAGCTGTCTTCTAATGATGGTGCACTATTTTCGGATATCACACTCTATCGTAGTTTGGTTGGGGGATTGCAATACCTCAATATGACTCGTCCTGACATCACATATGTTGTTAATCAGGTTATTCAATATATGCATCGTCCAACTCAATATCATTTCCTAGCTATGAAGTGTATTCTGCGGTATTTTAAAGGTACTCTTGGTCATGGAATCTCTTTTTGGCGTAACAATCCTTTGCAACTCACTGCATTTTCTGATGCGGACTGGGGTGGTGATCTGGATACTTGTCGTTCTACTACAGGTCAGTGTATTTTTCTGGGTAAGAATCTAATTTCATGGGGCTCTAAAAAGCAGCCCACGGTCTCTACCAGCAGTACGGAAGCTGAATATCGTGCTTTATCTTCTACCTCTGCTGAGATTACATGGATTCAATACTTATTATCTGATCTTGGTTTATCTTTAAAGCAACCACCGATTCTATATTGTGATAATATCAGTGCACCTTATCTTGCCATCAATCCAATTCAACATTCAAGATCCAAACATATTCACATTCATTATCATTTTGTCCGTGAATGCATTTCTTCAGGGCATCTTCATTTATGTTATATTGCTACTACGCATCAACTTGCTGATCTGTTTATGAAGGGGTTGTCTCTTTTGCCGATTTCGTTTTCTCTGTAGCAAGCTTTCCCGTTGTCTTCCACCGTGTACATCTTGAGGGAGGGTGAAGAATATAGTCCAATGAATATGTATTGTCCATGTATAAGTCCATATACTTAAGTCGGTTTCTTGTAAAAAGTCCAATGTAATATATCCATTAAGCTCAATATAAATATATGCTTCTACCACCTTATTAGGGTATGAGAGCTTATACAATTGTTCAAGAACACTAGCTCAAACTTATTTTTGTAACTCAGCTCATACTAACCTATAATATAAAATAAGGAAAACTTGTTGATAGGAAAGAGATTTACAAAATAAAAATAAAAAAAATATCCCGTACTGCCTAGGTGACAAGTTCAGCATGTGAATGCAATTAAAGGGATGAAGTATAAGACCCCAACCATAAAATGTGCAAATACACAAGTGTTCTTGTAAAATGTGCAAACAGAATAATGAATATCCATTAATCATCAATAACAGAATAACCTTTGCCAAAGGAGTTCATCCCATAAATCAACAACCGTAGTTTTGGCAAATGATGGCCCATCACAGACAAGTTATGGCATTTTTTCTTTGAATGTCCGTTCCATGGATAGTATTTTTGATATCAGGCTGGATGTAAGAAGACATTGCAATTATCAGCTGTGGTTGGTTTATTAGTTGAGCTAGCTGATTTTTATATTGAATGTAAGTTAGCCCATGTGCCTAATATTAATGATAAACTCAGCCGTCTTGAAGTGCGGCTGAGTGCGCAATTTCTTAAACCTAGTCTTGAACCATGTACTATATAAAACCCTAATGGATACGTTGGCCAAATCTGAATTCATCTTCGACCGTTGGATGTCCCTCTCGCCCTAAAAACACAGTATAAGATCTCTTTAAAGATAAACTCAGCCGTCTTAGAACTTAAACCTTTCTCTTTCCTCATTTTTCTTTTCTTGTTCAGATCTGAAGATTTTCTCTCAATAAAATTGTTTTTCAACAATAGATTTCTCAAGGATGATTATATCTCTTTGGTAATACTCTCATAATTCCTTCGAAACTTCCAGAAGAAGAAGATGAAACCCTTGCCTTGTTTTTGTTTTTTTTGGTGAACATCCACTCACACAATGATTTCTCCTCTCAAAACAAAGTTTTGTTTCTTAACGTTAACCTTGTAACAAAGTCTGGTGCTTCTGTATTATCTCCAAGCTCAGTTAATTCTGGTAAACTCTTCATTTTTTACTTTAGGATTTACTGTTTTTATTGGTCGCATGTTGTTTGATTTTAAGCTCATATTTAAATTTCTTGTGCTAAAAAAACAATTCATTGGGTAGCTGAATTTAACTTGTTGCGATGTTTGATGCAGAAAGCTTCTTGTGTAAAAAGAAGACATACCTGCTCTTTCTTCTTTATTACCATCAAATCCACAACTCAATGGTGCTCATAGAAGGTAATCTCTTAATTTTCTTGATTTATTCTTTATAGGATTTTTAGTGTATAATTACTTGTTTTATTTATTGAATTGTTTGATTTTAGAATTTCGTCAAATTTCTGTAGTGCTAAAGCGCTTTATTAATGAAATGATGTTAATGTAGCCTATAATTTGAAGATCTTGAGCTTAAGATTAGGTTGTTATATGATGCTATGTAGGTATTTAGGCTTAGTCCTATGGGAGAGATATTTAGCTGCTAGATTGGCCATTCACGTCAGACTGAGCAAGTTCCTAACCCCTATGGGATGGCCAATCTAGCAGAGAAAAGCCGAATAAAGAGGCGTCAAACGCCTACCAATTCGGCGTTCAATCTCACGCCGAACCAAGCGGCATTGGACCGTAGTCAACAAAGTTGACGCGCCGCTTGATTCGGTGTTGAAGAAAGTCGATAACATCACGAACACTCGGCCTCTCCCCCCATTCAGTTCTTCCCCAAAAATAAAATTTTCTACCCTAATATCATTGTTTCTCAGAGATCTTTTGTTCTAGAAATTATTTTACAAATTCCTCACGTGGGTTTGTTCATCGTCAGATTTTTGATTGATTGAAGGTGATTTTGTGCGATTCCATCCACGGAATCATTCAAGGTAAGAAACTTAAATTTTAGGTTTAAAATTTTTGATTTTTGATTTCTTGTGCGATTTCAATGAATTTGATGATTGATATATGGTATTTAGATGATGTAGATGATATGTGTATGGTTTAATTTGATTATTTGTGATTTTTTTTTTTTAGGGATTTAATTTGATTTTGTGTGATGATTTTGATTAGTTGTATATGAAAATGAATTTGTATGATAATTTGAGTTATGAATTTGAAAATGAATTTGATTAGTTATGAATTGTGTATGGATGAAAATGAATTTGATTAGTTATGAATTGTGTATGGATGGATGAAAATGAAAATGAATTTGATTAGTTATGAATTGAGTATGGATGAGAATGAATGGTAATGATATTTTAGTTGTATGAGATGAATGATAATTAGTATGATTAAAATGAATTATTAATGATAATTAGTATGGATGAAAATGAATGATAATGATATTTTTTTCATATTTATTGATTGTAGTTACGAGTATGGATGAATTGCTAGACCGGTTGGATATAGTTTCGTCAAAAAATTGTGATGAGACATGTTTGTCAAGATGTTACGAAAGAGTCTCAGCAGTGTAAGCTTTAGAGGTAGTTTCAAGGAAATCGAGAAGTATTATCAAATTGTAGTGAAAAATAATCCGATAGCAAAACAATTTTGTGATAATTGTGGCTTTTCCACCATTTTTGAGTTTGATTTAGCCAATGGGGATAGAGCCTTAGTTGAAGCCATAGCGAGAGATGGTGGATAAGTACCAGGAGCTTTCATTTCGGGAGTTTGAGATTGGCCTCCTTCCCTTAGATTGGTACATGTTAACGGGAATTCCCGGTGACCCTAGTAAACGACCAGTAGTTATCTTAGCATTTGGGTAGTAATCTAACATATCCTGCTTTGGATGATTTGTATTTTTCGGAGATCAAAATCATGGTACATAGGACTCCAAGACTAATACATTGTCCTTAATTGTCTTGAAAAACTACATGGAAAGTAGAAAAGACCAGAATAATATTGAATGTGCGGTGACATTACACGAGCATTCTTTTTGTGGTGTTTTGGTCATTTTCTTCTAGCATCTTCTTCTGGAAAAGTAGATAAACGTTGGGTTTTGTTATTGGATGACTTGAATGGTGTTGGGGAGTATGATTGGGGTCTAGCTTCGTTAGGTAACACCTACAGATATCTCGACGATTGGTCAACCAGGGGTACAAATTTAGTTGGCATGGTTGTGGTACTTGAGTATTGGTACTATTATTACTTTCGCAACATGCAACCCTTGCTTTGTCAGACACCTTCTGGTCATTATGATGTTTTCCCAAAGATTTGTCTCTTCAAGAAGACTAGGATTGCATCAAGGAAGAGAGGACATCGAGAAGGACAAAAAGATACTATGAAACACTCGGTCAAAAGTGCAAGAATACAGATTGATACTAGAACAAGGGAATCATGTATTTGGAGGCCATGGGCAGAGAGTCGGTATGCTGCCCCGTCCACTTTTTTTGAGAATTTTAGAGCAGGTTTGTGATTATGACCATGATTTTCGCCAAAAAACGGATGCTTGCGGTATTCCTGGTCATAGTCCATATATGAAAATGGTTGCCGTCATGAAACATTTTTCCAAAGGCATTGCACCGGATTCGTTAGATGATTACACACAAATGGGAGCCACCACTATCTACTATTATGCTATGAAGTTTATGGATGCAATTATTTGGATTTATAATGGTCGATACATGCGTCAGCCTACCGCTCAAGATACGGAAAGGATTTTAGCAGAAAATGAAGCTCGGGGATTTCCTGGTATGCTTGGTAGTGTCGATTGTTTTCATTGGGCATGGAGAGCATGTCCAATGAATCAAGCAGGCTCCCACAGCGGCTATAAGCCTTATCCTCGGTTTTGCGGTAGGCGGTAGCAACATATGATAGATGGATATGGCATTCCTATTTTGGATTGGGTGGGCAGAACAATGATCTTAATGTCTTGCATGCTTCGGGTTTGTTCGATAGAGCACTTAATGGTGTAGCACCTCCTTGTCATTATCAAATCAATGGAATGAATTACGAGCAGGGGTACTACCTAGGAGATGGCGCATATCCTATGTATGGTTGCATCGTGCAAGCGTACAAACCATCCTCAAACAATAGAGAAGCTCTTTTCAATCAATATCAAGAAGCGAAAAGGAAGGACATAGAACGTGCATTTGGTGGTCTTAAAGGTAAGTTTGGCATTATATTGAAACCTTGTCGTTATTATAAAAAATCGGACATGAAGGCAATTATGAGGGGGTGCTTGATAATGCATAACATGTGTGTTGAGATGGAATATAATGATGAGGATTGGGGGAAGATCACGGGAGATGAACCTCAACCCTAATTCAAGGAAATGTAAGGCTAGCTCCTCATGTATTGTACAACCTGCGATTTGGGGACAACTTCGCTTGGAACTCACTACACACATATGGAAACCGACACGGAGAAGGTTTGAGAGATGGTGATATTCCAAACCTGGTTATGGATGATGCCTTGCCGGAAGTTGATGAGGGTACAACCGACGTGGACACCGATGAAGACCAATATGACCCTCAAGGAGATGGTGCATTTTATGAGAATGGAGAGTAATTTTCATAATTTAAGTAGACTTTTTATGAGAATGGAGCCACAATACTCTTAAGTTTTACACGCTTTCATTAATAAGTAGACATTTTAATTAGTTTTTGTAAACTACATAATACTCTTTTTATCACTTAAGTACGTTTACAATTGCATTACATATTTAACTAGAACTTCATATCCATACGTCTTCATAATTCTTCTTTGGTGATAGTCCATACTTCTTCATGCATATGGAGACATGAAGTGATGTGAGGTTGAACAAAATGTAGCCGCGATTGAGCTTCCGCATCACCAACAGCGCCCAGTAAACGAACCAAGCGGCGTTTATTATAACAGCCGCGAGATCAAAAGTGGCAGAATTGAAGATTCAACGGCAGGAAATGAAGCGCCTTACTATTCGGCGTTGAAACGCCGAACCAAACGGCTCTATCAAATCTCAGCCATCAGATCAAGATGACCGTTGCATTTTCAACGACTAAGATTAAATAGCCGTTTAAAACCCCAACAGCTATTTTTTTCATGTTTCTATAAATAGAGGACTACTTCTCCATCATCCCTCACACCAAAATCAATTGATTATCTTCTTCATTGGTTTTCTTCCCCTCTACTTCCAAATAGTTTTGTTCATACATAAAATTATGGCACACTTTAGTACAATAGAAGAAGATGCATTAATTTATGTTTGGGTTATAGCAAGCAACGATCAATTCATAGAAAAGATAAAAAAAGGTGCAACATTTTGGAATAAGATTATGAAGAGTACAATAAAAGAAAGGTCCCAATGTGTAGAAAGAGATAAAAAGCATTGCGAACAAAGTGTAACACGATAAGAACAGTGGAGTGAAATATATTTCATTTGTTAGGCCCTATTTCCGAAACAAACCTACGGGGATGACTGAGGGCGGATTATGTAAGTACCTCAAATTTTTTAATGTTTTTCTTTCTTCCATTTTGTTCTCTTTCTTTTCTTTCTCTAATTTTTTTCCTATCATCGTGGAAAACAGACTATGAAGAATACTTAAAAACAATGGAGGTACGAATCGCTTTCCAGATCCTAAAGACTTATCAACCAGATTACAACCCGGCGGTGAATAATGATGATGGAGCCGGTACTTCCACTCAACCTAGTCCCAACAAACTCAAGCTACTCAAGAAAAATGAAGAGATAATATGGATGAAGATTTGCAAATATGGCAAGGTTTGGTGGAATTTCATCTACTCGTGAATCCAAACCTCACGACATATCAAAGAGAAGACGCTTTTTCTGAACAAACTGATGATGTTAAGTGACGGTAGAGATCAAGCTAAGAAAAAGGCTCGTGAGGCTAAAGCATGTCAAAAATCAGATGAAAAAAATGACAAACTCATCGAACTTCTTGAAAACGCACAAACACATAGAGAGGCCAAATAAAAAGAGGAAGAGTATAAAGGAAGAATTTGGAAAGCTCTTGATCTTGGCACAAAACGCAACAAAGGGAATCAGAAATGAAGATCCTAAGACAACCCTTGAATGAATTACAAGAATGTGAGAGACCAATCTACAAAATATGGAAGAATGAGATTTTAGCCCGACATGGTTTGGACCTATCCCCTAAACTGAAGTGATAATTTAAGTTATTTAGAAGTGGGATTTCAATTTCAATGTACTTTTTAATATTTTAAGTTATTTAGAAGTAAAAATTTCAATTTCAATGTAGTTTTTTATGTTTTTAAGTTATTTTAGAAGTAGGATTTCAATTTCAATGTACTTTTTAATTTCTTCAAAAAAACATTGTAACTTTATTTTTCAATGCAATGAAAGATTATAAATTCTCAAACAAAATACTATTGAAACTTTACTTTGATAATTCCTAAACCAAATACGGTTGAAACAAAAACATTGTAACTTTACTTTGATAATTTTCCAAAGTTTGAAACAAAAACCAAATACGATTGAAACAAATTGTCAAATTTGAAGAAATGGAATTTGAAAAAATAGCCGTTGGGTTAGAAAAAGAGTCAAACGCCGGATGGAGCGGCGTGTCTCATAACGCCGAATGGAAGCAGCGTCACATCAACGCCTGGGAGTTCGGCGTTATTCTTTGAATATTCAACGCCGAACAGTCAGCGTTTAACTACTTTTTGAGCGCGCTCACAAGCGTTCAAATCACTGATAGTGGATTGCGACAAATGCTAGAGAGAAGTAGCCAGATTTAGTGTTAACTTTTTTCTCACAATTATTTCATGATTTGCAACACTTTTTGGCCAATCTAGCACTCCAAACTCTCCCATAGGACTAAGCCTTAGAAGAAATTTTTTACATTGGTTTTTGATATGCATAATTTTGGATCAAGACTGTCTGCTTTTATGCCTTTAGAATAAAGAAACAAATGTTTCTCTTTTATTCCAATGTCATCCTTGTTTTGTAATTCAGACTGTATGTTGTAGATTAAAGAAGCAAGATGCTGCTTATTTCTTTGTGGTTTCATGCACCGATTAGTTTAGAATGGAGTATGCTGTATGATTACTTTACAAAGTCAAATGAGTATTTCAGTTAAGCGACCTACAAAGGAACTTTCGGATGTCAGCAACAGGGAGCGTGACAGCAAATGAGTATGAGCGGATTGATGTGTTGAGCAACACGAGCCCCATCAGCAACTTTCAGACCTCAGTGTGTTTATGATCCTGACTCGTGAGACTATTGTTACCAATAAAGCGAATCCATGGGTTTCTTATGCAAGAATTTAACTGACAAGGGGAACTAAACTCACGTTGCGACTCACATAAGCAAACTTGCATTTCATATTATTATGTAGTGGCTTACGAATTCAGATTCTTTCTTTTTTACTTAAGACATAGTCTCATGTTTCAGTTTTTGATTGTTGAACTTAAGTGTAAACAAATGTTCAGACTTATCCGAGTCTGTGAATAGATTAGTATATATGTTGCTTAGTGGTTGAAATGGTTGATTGTTGCATTCATTTTATTATCATCCCTCACCCACCACTCTCCATTAGCCTTTGTCCATAAAAGACCCTTTGTTCCGAATGAGAGGTTAAATTCTGCTGGTCTTAGAATATAAAATGCTTCTATTAGAAATTGTTGCTTGCATCGGGTTTGCCTCAGGTATCTGCTGAGCGCAAGAGTTAATATTGGGACAACTAGTTGTTGTTGTTTTTTTTTTTTTTTTTTTTTTCGCACAGGCGTTGGTGATAAGTTTGGTATGTGAATGCAAAGGGATGAAGTATAAGACCCTGACCATAGTTTAACTAGTATTCTTATGATTTGATATTTATATAAGCTCATTTCTGGGCAATCTTTCAAACCTGTTGAAAGCCTGTACCCCCAAGGCCCCAAGGATATGTTGGCCAAATCTCAGTTATCATCTTACCTGTTGAATGACCCTCTCTTATATAAAACTCCCTCCGTCTCACTATTAGATGACCTACTTAGTTTAAGTTTTTATCCCACTATTAGTTAATCTATCTCTTTAAACAAGGAAACATTTCTAAAACTATCCTTTTGATTGAGTAGAGGGAGATAACATCTCAGATAACGTCGCTTGTTTTCTGACTATCGTTCCACCCAACAATCTAAGCGTCTTCACGGGCCCTCACCTCACCTCGCACCTCTGCTTATCATTAGTGTGAGAAATATGTATAATTTGATATTGCTGCTTATCATTACTAAGTTTACAAATATCCGCGGTATAGTTTGAGAGATAATTCATTTATAAATTTTATAAGTTATTATCCATAAGGGTATTATTGTAAAAAAATAATTAAAAAAATTCTTTTCCCTTACTTGTCTTAAAAATTGTGCAAACTCCAACTAGGTCATCTAATAGTGGGACCGAGGGAGTATACGTATGCCCCAAAAACATTAGGTCTCCTCTCTTTAAAGATAAACTCGGCCGTCAATATCTTTCTCTTTCTCATTTCTTCTTAGCTTCTCAGATCTGAAAATTTTCTCTCTACAAAGTTGTTTCTGAATCATGGATTCTTAAAAAAATAATGTTATCTCTTGGTAA
Organism: Papaver bracteatum; assembly: GCA_023529315.1. Lineage (NCBI taxonomy): Eukaryota > Viridiplantae > Streptophyta > Magnoliopsida > Ranunculales > Papaveraceae > Papaver > Papaver bracteatum. The sequence goes on from JAJJWX010000027.1 coordinate 67,563, forward strand.
TCTGAACAACAATTTCACTGCTACCATAATTCTTGTGAAACTTCATGAAAAAGAAGAAGAACCCTTGTTCTTTTTTTCTTTTAATGAAAATCCACTCACACAATGATTTTTCCTCTCAAAACAAAGTTTTCCACCTTGATTATTTCCTTGTAGAAAAAAATATCATCTTCTTTTAATTGCCATTAATCTTGGGTTGGTGAAGGTAAACTCTTTAATTTTATTTGTTTTTGTTACTTAGTGTGTTGTGTGATAGTAGAATCGAATGCTTTAACTTGTTAGATTTTCCACAGTGATGCAGAAAATTGCTTGTGTAAGAAAATCTTCTGGTCTATTTGGATGTCTACAATCGGATCAACCAGTAGAGAAGGACACCATCTTATCTCTTCTTGTGTGGTAGAATACCCTCTCATTTAAAAAATAAATAAATTAGTGTACAATTATGCGTTCTATCTATTCAATTATTTGATTTTGTTAATTTGGGCTATAATTTGAAGATCTTAAGCTTACGTTTAGGTTGTTATTTAATATACGTAGGTAATTAGCAGAAAGTTCTATTTTTTTACATGAGTTTGTATAGTTAAGGTTCTGATATGCCTAATTTCGGGAATGTTTCAAGTTATTTAGTCTGTTATAGTGTTGGGATCAAGATTGGGTGCCTTCATACCTTTAGATTAAGAACCATGTCTCTCTCATTAGCATCTTTGTTTTATAAATCAGACTGTATACTGTAGATTAGAGACGCAACATGCTTCTCATTTCTTTGTGTTTTTATGCACTAGTTTAGGATAAATGCTGAAGGGTATGTTGTATGATTAGTCTTTCTTATTTACGAAACAAGTCTTATCTGGAATTGTTTGAAGTGCAGAACCTTAAGTGACAGACATTACACCCAAGCCTTTCGGATGTCAGCAACTGGGAGCGTGAGAGCAAATGGTGGAGTATGTTTACAGATAAAACAGGATTTCGGAGCAATTTTTGAAACCTATGCTGCAACTTTTACGACCTCAACAGGGTTATGATCCTGACTTGTGAGTCTATCTCTATTAACAACACTAATCCAGGGGCTGTTTATGCAAGAATTTAACTAACAAAGGGAAGGGAACTCGATGTTGTGACATTTAGGGACACTTATATGTGGGAGTTGTAGAACCTTCCCCCTGCTAACTTTGGAGTTGGTTCTTTATAATGGAAATCCACCAGGAACTAATCAGTGTTGCATGAGGAAATGTGTGATCCTTACTACTCCTCTTGTGATTTGATCTTTATATATGCCAGTTAAAACATCAAAATTTATTGGTGTATCTTAATGTGCTTTTGCAGGTATTAGTTACCCGTTGTAAAAATGTTAATGTTTGGGGTAATTAAGCTCACTGACATACATAAGCAAAGACACGATACACCACCCTTATCATTTCTGGGCAATTTTTCGAACCTTTTAAAAGCCTATACGCCCAAGGGATATGTTGATCAAATCTCAATTATCTTCTAACCATTGGATGGCCCTCCCTTCTCTTATATATGCCCTAAAAACATGAGGTCTCCTCTCTTTAAAGATAAACTCAGCCGCCAGTAGCCTCAAAACTTTCTCTTTGCGCATTTTCTTCTTCCTTGATCAGATCTGAAAATTTTCTCTTTACAAAATTGTTTCTGAACAATGGTTTGTTCAAGAATGATGTTATCTCTTGGTAATATGAAACATCATTTGTTAGAATACGAGCATCCAACTCAAAACTAATTGGCAATGAGTGGAGATGCCCTAATAGATTATAAACCGCAGGATCTTAAATAACCCAACCATGTGGGACTAATAATCTCAACACGCCCCCTCACGTGTAGCCTGGGTCTTACAAACATGTGGACAATTAAATCGGATGATAAGCCCTCACGTGTAGCCTCGGCGGGTCTTACAAACACGTGGACAATTAACTCAACACAAATAGCCTGGGACGATAATAATTAGAATACGGGCATCCACCCAAAACCAATTGGCAATGAGTGGAGAGCCCTAATAGATTATAAACCGCAGGATCTTAAACAACCCAACCATGGACTAAATTAAATCGTGTAGCGTGGGTCTTATAAACATGTGGACAATTAAATCGGGTGACACGTCAATGAATAGACACAAATAGCCTGCTCTGATACCATATTAAAGTTTGCGGGCATCCAACTCAAAACCAATTGGCAGTGAGTGGAGAGGCCCTAATAGATTATAAACCGCAGGATCTTAGATGCCCAGACAATGTGGATGCCCATGACTTTAATTTGGTATCGAGCTAGGCCTGTGTGTGAGTTGTCCCAACGGTCACTACACAATGTAGGTTCACGTGTTAGACCCAACGAGGTTACATGTGATGGGGCGTGTTGAGGATAATAGTCCCCATATTTATGTCCCCTTAATAACTTAAAATATAATATGGAAGGGCCTCTCCACTTATTGCCAATTGGTTTTGAGTTGGATGCCCGTATTCCAACATCATTCTTACTACTACACTCATAATTCCTATGAAACTGCCAGAAGAAGAAGATGAAAACTCCTTTCTTGTTTTTAATAAAGATTCACCCACATAATGATTTCTCCTCTCAAAACAAAGTTTTAATCCTGAATCATTTCCTTGTAGAATAATGTTGTGTCAATGTTAAGTTGGCACTAACCTTCCGCTGATTCCGGTAAACTTTTTAATTTTATGTTTTTCTAAGGTTTTTACTTTTTATTATATAGTCTATTGTTTGATAGTATAATCGAATTGTTAACATGTTGAATTTTACAATGATGCAGGGAACTCTTAGGGTGATAGACTATCCTCCCATCTTTCGGGATATGGTTGCTCAAATCGAGCAGTGGAGAAATAGACTTACTCCTCGGACCAACCCAATTTTTTTTTGCTCTTGCACGTCCAGAAACATCATTGTTCCGGTGTATATATATGGTGCTTCCGGGGATCGAGCAGTAACAAGGTAAACTCTTCCTTTTCCTGATTTACATTTTTTAGTGTTTTTAGTGTTAATTACTTGTTCTACTTATTCAATTGTTTGATTTTAGAGTTTCCTTAAATCTTGGTGGTGACTGGTGCTTATGCGCTTTATTAATGAATTGATGAATCACTTGTACTTATGTGCTTTATTAATGAATTGATGTTAATTTGGCCTTTAATTTGTACATCTTGAGCTTCAGATTAGGTTGTTATTTAATATATATGTATCTGGCAGAAAAAAATTATCTTTTACATGGCTTTTGGTTATTTAGTTTAATTGGTTTCTGATTTGCATAATTTCGGAAAGGTTTTAAATTATTTAGTCTATTATGGGATTGTGATCAAGATTGTCTTCCTTTGTATACCTTTAGATTAACAAACAATGTCTCTCAGTTCTTTCTTTAGCATCCTTGTATTGTGTGAATTTGAGCGTAGTGGATTAGAGGGGAAAGATTCTGCTCGTTTCTTTGTGTTTTTATGCACTGATTAGTTTTGAATAAATGTTGAAGAGTATGCTGTTTGATTAGTGTTTTCTTCTTCACAAAACAAGTCTAACATTATCTTGAATGTTTTGAATTGCAGAACCTTTAGTGACGACGTTATACCCAAGGAACTTTCAGATATGTCAGCAACAAGGTGCATGAGAGAAAATGATGATGGAGTATGTTTACAGATTGATGTGGGACTCGTGAAGCCTCTGCAACAACTTCTCAGACCTCAGTGGCGTTTTGATCCTGACTCGTGAGATTATCCCTTTCAATAACAATAAGCTGTGTGCACAAGAATTTAAGTAACGAGACGAGGGGAATTAAACTCTTACCTCATCTGTTTATAGATGTGACAAAAGGTCTTGCCTAATGCTACAACAATTACCTATTGCAGCATTATTTATATTATGCTGACTTAAACTGATCACTCATACCTCTTTGATCTGTGGATAATGCAGATTACCTTAATTAACAAAACTTGCATTTTCATATTACATTCAGATTCGTTCCTTTTAGTTTTTTGAGTTCCGGTTTGATCCTTTTACAAGTAACAGGAAAACTTGCATTTTCATATTACATTCAGATTCACTGTTCACTGTAACAAGAACAGAAAACAAGCTCAAATATGTTTGTAACTCTGCTCATACAGACTCCTAAAATAAGGAGAACTAGTTGATCGGAATGAGAATTTACAACAATGAGATATCTTATCACGTGGAAGTTGGAACCACTAAGGTTTTCATTTTTTTCTTCGCATTGGTGATAAGTTCAGTATGTGAATGGAAAGGGCTGAAGTATAAGACGTTGACCATAAAATGCGCAAATACACAAGTTTACTTGTAAATTCTTAATCTCCCTTAGATCCACCAAAATTTTATTTTCATTCTGTTTCTTGAAAGACAGAACGTTCAAGCTGTTTGAAGTCTGTGGGATTTTCTTCGTCCCAGAATATTGCTTAACTGATTGCATCACAATCTTCATAGAAAGCCTTTTGGCCTGTTAAGAAGAAGGTGTATCTCCCGTGAGCCGAGCACTTCTTCAAGTGAATCAACTTCTTTAATTTCAGACAATTGATATGCTTACTTTGTCGTTGAGAAGTATATATTCCAGTTAAACCTTTAGTGCATATGTGTTAAAAATGTAAACTTGGTTTTCATTTAGAAGTGTCTAGAATTATCAAGGCCCAACTAGTTGGTGTACACAAGTTCTAGAGTACTCTAGCCCATCTAGAGTCTTCATGGTTAAAGAAAATACTAGAGCCCAAGTTCTCTAGAAAATTCTATAGTTAGTTGTAAAGTAGTGAATAAGTCATGAACATTCTAGACCAAACTAGAGTAGTTTAAGAGCTCCTATAAATAGGGAGGTAGTGCCACCAAGTGAAGGTGTAATTGAGTGGATAACCAAAGTAAGGTATAGGTAGCTAAGTGTGAGAAGTTGAAGTGTTTTGTAAAGGTCAGTGTATAACTACCTTTGTGAGCAATAAAATTTTCTTTCCCATAAACCACAGTTGAGTGATTGTGAGCCATTTTCAAATCATTTTCAATACCCATTAACCATTAACCCCAAAATCATTTCCAACAAAGTAGTATCAGAGCCATAGATCCTTATGGCCACTGAAATGTTTCCCTTTCAAATTCCTAAACTCACCAAGGAAAACTATGAAAATTGGAGCATACAAATGAAGGCGTTATTAGGGTCGCAAGATGCTTGGGAGATTGTCGGGAAAGGTTATGTTGAACCGGAGGATGAAGCGGCGCTGCCGCAAAATGAAAAGGATATGCTGCGCATATCAAGAAAGAGAGATAAAAGATCTTTATTCCTTTTTTATCAAGGTATGGATGAATCATCATTCGAGAAAATATCAAGAGCCTCTAATGCAAAGAAGGCGTGGGAAATTTTGCAAAATTACTTCAAAGGCGTGGACAAAGTAAAGAAGGTGTGGTTGCAAACTCTATGAGGTGAGTTTGAATCTCTCTCCATGAAAGAGTCCGAATTAATCTCAGATTATTTTTCAAGAGTTTTAGTTGTTGTTAATCAACTAAGAAGAAATGGTGAGGTCATGAGTGATAATCGTGTGATCGAAAAAATATTACAGTCACTCGTTGATGGAGAGAGGACTTGGCTAGCATGGCATGCCTTGGCGCAATTAGGTTGGCATGGCATGCCTTGGCGTGGTTTGGCTTGGCATGAGGGGCCAAGGGTCTTCCATGGGTGCATGGCATGGCTAGCTTTGGCTAGGTGCGATTTTGACTTGGCATGTGGGGCCAATGGTTTGCCATGGGCGTATGGCGTGGCCAGGGTGCTTGTCATAGTATGACGTGACTAGCATAGCTAGGGACAAGGCATAGTGCGTTTGGCATGGCGCAACTAGCTTAGCTAGGTTTAGTTTGGCTTGGCATGTGGGGCCAAGGGTTTGCCATGGACGTATGGCATGGCTAGGGCCAAGGCAAGGGCGCTTTGCTTGGCATGACATGACTAGCATATCTAGGGCCAAGGAAGAGTGCGTTTGGCATGGCGCGGCTAGCTCGGCTAGGTTTGGTTTGGATTGGCATGTGGGGCGAAGGGTTTTACATGGACGTATGGCATGGCTATGGCCAAGGTAAGGGCGCTTTGCTTGGCGCGTGACCAAGCTATGGTTTTGGGCCAAAGGTCGTGAGGTGACCTTAGACGGCCAAGTTTTTCTCCTGAGATTGAAGAGAAACTGTTGATTGTTGCAGGCCTTCACTTTGGTAGCCACGTGGGGAAGGCAAGCATGGTGGCGCGACATGAGGGGCCATGGAGAGATATGTTTGGTATTGCACGGTCGGTGTGGCTGGCATGATTTGCCATTGGCACAGAGGTGCGGCTTTCATGGTTGGCATGCTATGGCGCGGTCGGTGTGGCTGGTATGATTTGCCGTTGGCACAGAGGTGCGGCTAGCATGCTTTAGTGCGGTTAGTGAGGCTGGCATGATTTGCTATTGGCACATAGGTGCGGCTAGCATGGTTGGCCTGCTTTGGCGCGATTGGTGTGGATGACATCATTTTCGATTGGCACAGAGGTGCGGCTAGCATGGTTGGCATGCCTTGTCGCGGTTGGTGTGGCTGACATGATTTTCCATTGGCGCAAAGGTGCGGCAAGCATGGTTGGCATGCCTTGGCGCGGTTGGTGTGTCTGGCATGATTTTCCATTGGCAGAGAGGTGCGGCTTGCATGGTTGGCATGCTTTGGCGCGGTTAGTCTGGCTGGCATGATTTGCCATTGGCACAGAGGGGAATTAGGGTTTTGCTTGTTGTAACCTTAATTTGAAAAAGGTACCCCGGTAATTATTTAGAGACATATTAAAGGCTTTTCAATAAATGCGCCTAGTAAATGCTTTATCACTTAAATGTTGTGGCATCACTGTCTGATAGGGGTTTAGTATTTTACAATTCTAAAAACCACCATCAACACCTTCATAAGTTTCTTGGGGATGGTCAAGTCTTTGAATCTTGTTATTTTCGCTACGGATATAAAACCTCCTTTCTCTCTCAAGTTCTTCTTCATCCTGACTTCCCATTGCTACCATCTTTTGTTGACTTTTGATCATCACCCTTCCCTGTTGTTCTTGTGAAATGTTCTCTACTGTGCTTGTTAACTTGGGTAGTAAACTTGTATTCGCTATCTTTGAACTTGTGGTTGCGATTGGATACGACTCCATCTCATTTTTCTTTTCCTCAAGAGCAATGTACTCCTCTTGGTACTCTCGCAACTTAGTCATTGTAATAGTATTCTTGATTCTAAAGATTTGAACATACAGCAAATTTGTTGCGAACATCGCATTAATGAACTATAAAATAAGGCATCTTTCATCCACACGGCCAGCCATGTTGCTATACATTGTCTTCCACCTTATAGTTAAATGCTTTAAACTTTCGCCGACTCTTTGTTTCAATCCAAATACATCTTCAATGCCCGGACGTGATGAGTTGTTACTTATGTAAGCTCCTAAGAATACTGTTTGTAAGTGATTGAAAGATGCAATGGTATTCTTTGGTAATCCTTTAAACCACTTTAACGCTTCTCGTGTCAAGCTTGGTGCAAAGTATTTTCACAACACAATATCATGGTTTTCCCATTGTAACATGCATCTTACGTAAGCTTTGATATGTTGGACTGCGCAAGTTAGGGCTGCACAAGAACCGGTTAAAAATACCGGTACCGGACTGGAACCGGAAAAACCGGACCGGAACCGTACCGGAACCGGTGTTGCCGGTACAGGGACCGGGACTGGAGTGAGAGAACCGGTGTTAACCGGTACAGACACCGGTTCTTGGGGAGGACCGGACTTGTACCGGACCATATATACCGGTTAACATAAACCGTTGATATTTCTATTAAAATTTAATCGTAACCGTCCATAATAGGTTTTGAGAGATATACATAAAAACTGTCGAGCATAATTCATTCATTATTTTCTTCTTCTTATTCTCTGGAGAGGAGCCGATCGTCTCTTCTTCTTCTCAGGGTCAATTTGAGATCTACTTTCACCTCTTTTTCACCATCTTTGATCAGGTACCATTGATCTATTATTGTTTTTCTTTTTCTCTATAGTAATTGATTAATTGCATGTTTGAATTTCAGTTGGATTGGTTTAGGGTTTGACTTGAGATTGATTTAAGGTTTTTATTTTTAAGTAAACTCTTGTTCTGTTGATATAAAGAGATTCAGTATGTGTTTGAGGTTGATTTAAGGTTTGATTTGAGATTGATTTTGGGTTCGTAATTTCTCTCTGTTTTACTTTGTTTTCATTTTCCAGAAATAAATCATTGATATTGATGTTATGCTCGTTTCCTATGAGATGAATGAATTTATGGGTGCTTGCTGTTAATCATGCAAATGAAAGAAAAATTATCCCCTTTGGGTGAAATCAGCGGCGGAAGGAACTGTGATTTCAAATCGGAGATGGAGATGTATACATGGGTGTTGTTTGCTGTCATATCTGCAATGGGTTTTCAGAAAAGAAGCTAATTTGGTCTTGGAAGGTCCATGCATTATGAATTTGGTGAAACTTACATCAAGGGGTTGTCTAATGATCATGATTTAGGTGTATTAAAACTGCAGGAAAGAAAGGGTTTTATTTGATTCAAATTTAATGGTTTCGCCATTTGAAATTAATTTGGGGTTTTGATTTGTATCAATAAGTATGGGATTTTGTTTGATCTTGATTAATAAAACTTGATATATTTTTGTGATTTTGGATCTGTTCTTGTTTTTGGATCTATTCAACAAGTATGGGATTTTGTTTGATCTTGATTAATAAAACTTAATATGGGTAAAAACCCGGTACCGGACTTGTACCGGACCGGTACCGGAGGACCGGGACAACACCAGGTACAAGTACATGTACCGGTCCTCAAAATGGGGTACCGGTCAACACCAAGTACAGGGACCGGTTCCATAAGAGAACCGGGCCGTACCGTCCCATGTGCAGCCCTAGCGCAAGTTGTTCCCTCAAAGATGCCAGTTAATGCTGGAAGATTACACTTTGGTGGTATTATCCTCAACTGTACTTCTTGTGTAAATGGTGTTTTCGCAGCTTCTTCTATTCCTTCGTCCAACTGTCTTCTGCCTCATTCTCTTCCATTGTTGAGCATCCCTCTCATCTCCACCAATTCTCTTAGAATTTGTTCATTCATACCGGACTCTTGATCCATCGGTCTCTTCAATCCTGCTTCTCTTCTCCTACGTTCATGTCTGTTTTGCCTTGCGAAATCTGATATTTCCTCTTCATCATCCTCTTCTCGTCTTCCCATGCGATTTTCTCTTCCATCCCTTTCGTATGTTCGCACGTGATTGCATCACTCATTTTCTCCTCTGCGACCTTGTTCATTCCTCATCACTTCTCTCTCTTGCCTTTCAATCCTTCCTTGTGTTCTATCAGCTTCTTCATTGATGTTATCATTATTGCGGTGACGGTCACGCCTTCTTTCTCGATTATCATGATTGTTCTAGCGTGTAGCCTCCTGAAATTTTTGTTCTTCAACTTCCGCCCTCATCCTTATTCATTCTCTTTCGCAAGATATTCGTGCTTGTGTGGCATTATGCCTCTCAATTTTATATGACATTGCTTGTTGATTTCTTTGTACTTCTCTCCCATATAATATCATCCTTCCTTCCTCCCGGTTTTCTTCACCACCTTGATTATTTTGTTCCCGACTTTGTTCATTCCCATGATCTCTATTGTTTTGTTCATTATGATAATTTTCGCCTTGTTGAACGTAAATATCTTCAATTATTTCTCTTTCTTCACGATGTCCTTCACTAAGATTTTGTACATCTTCTTGAATACCCTCAACAATATCCTCCACAGGATCAGAATTTCGTCTCGCTTCTCTTCTAACTGATCTTGAATTTGATCTTGTAGTACTTCTCGACCTTGTATTGTGTAGCCTCATATTTTCCATTCTTAATTCATGATTGTGCCGTGTTAAGTTTGCACGTTCTTCTGTTTCTACTCTCCTTTCTTCGAATAACCTTAGTCTTAATGCCTCTAGCATTTCATTCTCTTCATCTCCATGAATTATTCCTTCTTCTACTTCTCCGTCCCTCTCTATTTGTCTCAATTGCAGTCTTTCTTCTACTTCCTCTGTTGGGTCCGTCTGCCAAGTGTATACACGGACTCTATCATAATCAATGATTCCATCTAGTACTGATGCATGCTAAATTGGAGGTTGAAGTCGTTCTTCTCCATTGTTTCTTGCTCCCATCCTAGAAGATTCTCCAATTTCACCTCTCCTTCTTCTAGCAATTCTACTGCTTCTCCTTATAGTTGTTAGTTGTTCCAACACATTTGTTCGCCTTACCATCTTTTCAATTCTCCACTAATTATTCCAAACTTTTTCAAATCACAATAACAATCACTCCCTGTTTCTAGCGCCAATATGTAATTGAAGGTTTCCCTACAATCACACCCTAATGAGTTTACACAATGATTTGCCCAAACTTTAAGAACAATCACCAAATCTTTATTAATTTCTTTTATGAATCTCACAAGAATACTAATAATACAAGGAAATAAAAATTATTCTAGACTTTCTCTCTCCTATTTGCTTTCTCACTATTCTAATAAAAGCTCTCCCATCTCAAGTCTCCTTGGTCCTTTATACAGTGTATTACATAGTGGATGACAGCTAAGACAATCTTTATTTTCGGATCTGGCTTGCGTTGTTCTCGCAAGATTACAAGAGCTTTCTTCGCACATGCTCTTGAATCTCGCAAGGTCTTCACACTTTCCTCGTGATTAAGCTGATGTCACCTGCTACATCACTCTTCAAATAGTCTGTGACGGCCTTCGCAGACATTTGTTGGTTATAATTATTTGAGGCATTGTCGCTATAGATTCTGCTCCTACAATAGCATACATTTACACACTTGTATTCCACTGCAAAACCAAACCAAACCAAACTAGGTCAAAAGTAATTCAGAATATGAATCAGGAAAAACAAATTGAAATTAAACAACACTCATAGAAAAATACGGTTACAGTTACAAACTATACATACCTATATATCGTGGATTGTGATTGAAATTCAGTGACAGAAACATAATTCATATCTACATCGATTAGCTGTCCTTGAGCCATCCATACACCTACGATGCAAATAAAAGTAAAATCAAGCTAATCCTGGAAAGACTATAAGGAAGTACATCATACAAAATTACAAACTTATTTTCCTAGTAATAAGTTACAGAAAATCTAATGCTTGCGGAAACAAGTAGATATGTATATGCACGTACGACATACAACATCTTAGTAAAACACACCATTTACATCAATGCTAGAAAAGACATAACTATAAAAGTAGAGTATATATCAACTCGGTAGCCTGAGATTGTGATAGAACTACTACCTTTTAAAAACCTTGGAAGATGATGAGAACAATATAGAATTTCTTAATTGAGAAACCAAAAATAAAACTTTAAGAGATATAGTACCTGTTAGTCCAGCAAATTAATCAAGTCCTCATAAGTAGATGTATCTCCTCGTTGTTCGTCTCTTTGAATGAAATCAACATACAATTCATTAAGAAAGGAGAGTTTTTTGAGATCATAGGTTAACGACTCCTTCACTTGTGGGCAATTGAAGATGGATAAATCCTTAAGAGCAGTCCAACCTGATAAATCTGGAAGAATCTTTAGAACTGGGCAATCAAGGACACCCAATTTCTGAAGAGAGCCAATATGGAAATTAGATGACTCGTTCTCATTCCTATCATCATTTACTCCAAAGCCTTCAAACTGGTTGCACTTTCTAATTACCAGAATTTGAATATCACGATTGTTCTGGAGAATGCTTGCCGGGAAGTATATAAGCTCCTCAATATTAACCAAGTATAGGGTTGTGAGAGATGTCTGTCTTCTCCCAACTGAGCATACTAACTTGAGGTCTACGTTCTCTAATAACAACGTCGTCAGAGAAGGAAACAAAGGAGTTTCTGTTAACCTTTTGCAGCCAACAATCCATAGATTTGTAAGAGAAGGATATGAATAACACAATTCTTCAAGAAGGAACATATCACTAAGAACGAGTTCAAGTAAGGAAGGAAATCCGCCTATATCCAAATTCTTCAAAGACATTCCTCCAAGCTCAAAAACCCTGAGACCTAGGAGCTGCCCAATAGCCGTCGGAAGTTGTTTAATCTCTGAGCAGTTTTTGATTACCAACTTATCCAAATTTGGAACACCAGATGGAATCCACGTGGGAAGGTCACACCCCATGAAGTTGATAATAGTCAACCCTCGAAGACAAGTGGGAGGTTGGAGATCTTCAAATACTTGAATGTTACGTGACAGTTGGCGCCAAAATAAGACCAATGCACGAAGATTATGTTTTCCTTTCAAATTTGCTTTCACAGCATCAATTGGGTCTTTCGCATTCTCAAGATTCACAATAACAAGCTCCTCAAGGAAGTTTAGGTTACCCAACTCTTCAATACCAACGATACTGCATGTAGGTTCATTTATTGGTTTTGCTGGCACCGTGTAAAGCAATGATTCAAGGCAAACTAGTTTTCCTATACCCGGTACAATTGGCTTACCCAGAGGACTGTAAATAAAGTTTCTAAGTCTTGTCCAACTTTTGACATCTTTGGGAAACTCACAATCGAAAAGATTCATATACTCTACATTGCTGAGGTTAGCACAAGAATCAGGTAACACTTTGATCCCAGTACCATTTAGGTCAAGGCATCTTAACTGTGTTAATTCTCCAAAATCTTTGGGTAGTGCTTCTAGTAATGGACAATTTTTGAAATGAAATATCTTTAAATTAGCAAGATCTGCCACAAACTCTGGTAACGCTTTTAAATTTTTGCAGGTATTGACATCTAATGTTTGCAACATGGAGAGGGTGAGGATAGAAACAGGTAACTCCTCGATAGGGTTGAATGACAAATTTAGAAATCTTAGTTTTTTCAAACCAGATATAGATTCAGGAATGACTTTTAATTGGCAATGATTGAGATCCAGGGTTTGCAAATTACAAAGACTGGTGACGGAATCGGGTAATTCCTCCATAAATGTGGAAGAGACTTCAAGATATCTTAGGTTTTTTAATGACTGAATGTTTGAAAGAAGAATTTGAATTTGAACACCGGTTACCTCGTTCAATACCAACGTCTCCAAACTATAAAGTTCATTGATGGACTGATCTTTCTCTACTTCCCTAAGATCAAGAGAGGTAAGGCGAAGATACCTTAAATGTTTTAGCAAACTCAAAGAAGGCCACTTTCTATAAACACGATGTGGTGAAGGACCCACGTGTAAGATACGTAAGTGATTTTTTCTTGAGAATATAGAAGGATGTGGGATTGAATCTTCAGAGATAAACAGTGTGCGCAATTTCTTCCATTTACCTATGCATCTCAGAGATGTAGCTGATATATCTTCATCCATATCTAACTGTAACCGACGAACTTTAGAAACATCTTTGAGCTCACTAACCTTGAGAGACACCAGTTCATTTTCTCCAACAACATCTTTGGCAAGATCATGCACAAGATCATGCATCTTGCACGTCTCAATGTCGCCCAAGAAGTTTTTCTTGAAATCTTGGAAAAAGGAGCTCCACGCCAGAAAATCGAAGTAATCACGTCCAAAGTCTTCAATTGATCTTTTGTTTTTTATATTATTAGACTGTTTGAGAAATCCTTCTGCCATCCATAGGTGAACCAAAGTTTCTTTACTGATCTCCCAATTCTTGGGAAAGATTGAGCAATAAGAGAAACATTGTTTCAAATGAGATGGCAAGTAATTATAACTCAATTTTAATACAGGTAAGATTCTTTTTTTGCTTTCTGGAGTATTCCAGATATCATCATCCCTAATTGATACCCAATCTCTTTCTTTATTTTTTAAACGCATTAGACTTCCTAGAAATTTTGCTGCAAGTGGTAAACCACAACACTTTTTTGCTATTTCTTTTCCTATGTCTGACATTTCTGGACCATCTAATGCTCCACCTGGAGAAAAGGCTTTTTTCTTAATGATAGACCAACATGAATCATCTGGTAACAGATTCAAATTGTAAGGAGGAATACTCCCCCTAACAACAGATGCAACTTGGTCATTACGTGTAGTAATTAATATTTTACTCCCTGGAGCACCAGCGAGTAACACGGACATGAGGTACCCCCATTGCTGTGCATCCTCATTCCATAAATCGTCTAGCACTAACAAATATTTCTTACCATTTAATTTTTTTTGAACTATATTTACTAGTACATGAAAATTTAAAGGCTTATGGAACTTAGTTTGAGTAATGGACTCCATTAATTTTACTAAGATGATTTCAATATCAAAAATTTCCGAGACTTGGACCCACATTGTTAGCTCAAAAACTTTGTTTACCACCCACTCGTCTTTGAAAACGAGTTGTGCAAGTGTTGTCTTTCCCAACCCCCCCCATACCCACTATGGATATTACAGAAATGTTTTCAGAAGATAATGAGGATGATGATGAAGAAGAAGAAGATGATGTAGTATGGGTTGTTAAAAGTTTTATTATGTGGGATTTATCATTCTCCCTTCCTACAATTTCTGACTCAATAACATGGGATGTGTACTCTCGGTGCAGTTGTTGAGTACTTTCACCATCAGGAATAGGTTTTGTAAATTCCAACTGAAACCTATCCATATCTTGGGTTATGTTTTCAAATCTTTTATTGATAATTTTAATTTTTTTACCCATTTTTATGCGGAAAGCAAGTGGAGATTTTGAAGAAGATGAAGTGAGATTGAATACCTTATGCTTCAAGCTATCCTTAATATCACAGCGACGCTTGTCCTCATAGGAGAACTCGTCAATCACGTCGTCAGCATCATAAGCAAGATCCTTGAGCCTTCTCAACCAAAGTCTGACAAGTTCTTCCTTATTCTGCCTCTTCTCGGCGTCCCCAATCACAGCGAGAATCATTTCTGAGGTACTTTGAAGCTTCTTTAAGTCATCTTTGACATCCCATGCCGAAGTAATGTCTTCGGAAACAACACCCACCAGCTTTTTTAGGATTTCTGTTGCACCGCTCATAAGAATCTCTGCCATGGTGATATGAAAGAAGAAGGTTTGATGGAACGGTCGAAAACAATTTTCTATAACTCTGAGATACAGTAAGTGTTTATGTGTAAGATACAAGTTAGAATTTTGCTCTTAATTTATAGATAGAAGATTTGGACAGAAAAGATACTAATATAATAAGAAATGGTTGAGACTGAGAGTGTTTAATTAGTCATCAATCAACATCTTACTGAAATGCATAGTTAAAAACTTAGATTATTCCCTTTCATCACACCGACAAATTTCCATAAACTTATACATTCAATATTTGCTCTCCGGATTACAAGTTCAACAGATATTAATTGTGTCTGCCAAGTTGATTTTTTTTTTTTTTTTTGATGGATAAAAAGAATGATGAAATAAAAGACGGAAACAGCAACACAGGTGAAAATAGTCACCCCAACCACCCAGAGAGGACAACTCTAACAAAAACTAGATATTAGTTGTGTCTGCCAAGTTGATATGTGAACCACTGCTAGCTAGTAATCAATATCTTCCAATTGGTAGTTTAAAACGCCAATATATTGGTTACTGTGTATCATGATGTTAATGTTACCACATCTTCTCCAAAGGCCGTTTCCCGGCCTACCACTCTATCAGATCCATCGTCATGCGTGTATGAACCTCTCACCTATCAAAAAAATTATTAAAAAACAGTAAGTTGATCAAAAGTCTACGAGCTAAGACAAGGAGAGGTAGGCAGTTGCTACTTGCAACATTATTAAACCAATAAGCTAATCGTTAAAAGTCAACTATTAACAGAACCCCATGATTGGCTTTATCCAGATGACTGGAGAAGATGCTGTGACCTATCAAGAAATATCATGATGCATGTAAGTTGATCAAAAGTCCACAAACTAAGACAATGAGAGGTAGTTGCAAACAATGAGCTAGTACTTGTTAAAACTCAACAAGAAAGAGAGTCCCTTGCTTGTCATTATCTAAATACTTTGCATCATCACTAGAAAAAGACCCTTGAAGGATTAGGTTCTGTGTACTGTGTGTGTCATGTTAATGTATTTGGATTGAACCCTAGAAAAATGCATAAACTACACTAAATGTTATGGGTCATGTTACCTCATCTTCTCAAAGGCCGTTTCACAAGCCTACAACCCTGTCAGATCCATCTTAATGCGTGGGAACCTGTCTGATCTCCTATCAAAAATATTAAAAACAGTAAGTTGATGAAAAGTCCACATACCAAGACAATGAGAGATAGTTGCAGCATTGTTAAAAAAATAAGCAAATTGTTAAAAGTTACGTAATAAGTAACAGAATCCCATGCTTGGCTTTATCCATATGACTGGATCTAACTTTCGGTCTTGCCATCATCAACACCGTAAGGCTCTCCGAGGATAAGTTTCTGCTTTGATCCATCGTTAGATTAAATTTGACAATGGAACAGTTAGATTCCAGTAGTAGTAAAATGTGGTTCAGGAAACAAGACTGATAATAATCTAATTTCGGTCAATGGGTGTTTGTTTTTCGTAGAAATTAACGTTTAATCTCATATTAGTTGGGCTTTATACACTCTAGTCATATCCCTTCAAGCCTAGTACCAGGAGGTCCAAATTTACCAAATCCTGAACGAGTTAATCCTTTTCTAAACGATTTAGTCCAAACATAAATCTGAATCACTAGAAACAGGTCAGCGATTTAAGAATACTTAGCAAGTTCTTAATTCAAGCTAGCAACATTCACTAACGTGACACACTCCTGAAATTCTGATGATTTACTTGTGTTGCATATACAAGTGAGAAACAGACGATGTTTATTTTTGATGCAGCTGCTTAACAAGTGAAAACATGCATTTTTACATTTCAGAGTCTCATAAAGGATTGCAATGGTAGGTTCCATTTCAACCATCCCAGTCATTAACTAATCATAGATTCCTTTTAATTCCTTGCCAACTTCACCTTCGGAAACCCAGAAATCAAATCGGTCAGCATTTCTAAGATTTTTTTCTGATAAGAAAAAAACTAGATCAATATTAATAAGAGTTAAAAACTTGGTGTACATCCCATTAGCCCTCGACATAGAGTTTAGGAAAAATTATCTGTCCAGCGCAAGGATTTCAAAAAAGAAAACTAGGTGGACAGCTAAGACCGGTTTCCGCCAAGTCAAAAGTCAGGATTGAACTTGTCGGAAACTGAGTAATTTCCACGATATTTACCCAGTTTCCATCTTTAATAACCAAACGCCATAGTAGTTTTTCTTCTCCCTCCTCCTTGGGGCAAGCTAGAAACCCTAGTTGGCTCATCTTAAGCTCACTATAGTGCTTGCTATTATATATGGTTTTTGTTATATAAGCACATAAATGACCATAAATATCTCGGGCCCATTTTTCATACCTTGAAGCCTATAGTTAGCAAGTTCGCGTCATTTTGTAGGATTAATCGAGATTACTCGTGAACTACGTATTCTTCCCACATAAATTCGTCGTTCATTTGCAATTCCGACTTAGAAATGCGTTCTTTTTTAGACGAAACGACTTATCCAAGTCTTTTCCAAATTTCGAACAGATTCACTATCTAAATTCACTACACTACAATCATCATTATTTTTTACTCTATTACAATCAAGATGCACCACAAAAACAGAGTGACATATTGAGGAAATCATGTTTAGTACATGGATTGATGAGTATAAATATGGTTTAGAACTATATATCTATGCTGAATTTTGGATGCCGAATCAGTATATGCAAAATGCACTAATCACTTACTTGTGCATTTCTATATTTTCTTTTTGTTTCACCTATTTGCCACCCACACTTTTCCTATTTGTCACTTTCCTCACAATTTCTAAAATAATTCTACTTTTGAATTCTATTTTTTCCTATTTACCACCTCCAAAAGTCAAATTAATTTGACTATAATTATTATCGTCTTTTTCTTCTCTAAGCTAGACCTCTGTTGCAACTCGGCTGGGTCATTGTAATCAAACTAATCTCCACCAAAGGATGCAAGGTTTGATCTTAAGCAGCCTTCTCCAAAGGCAAGAACATACACCACCTACATAGAGTACAACTGCATTGTAACCGCGAACTTTTTTGCAGTTATCACTACACCAAATTTGGGTTTTTGTAACAATAGGATTCCTAACTATATTTTATTTTGTAACTCAAATGATCCATTATGAATCTAGTAACTCATATAAAGGGTTAGCAAATTAAGTTATAGTTAGCATAATTTGGAATTAATTCATAAAAATTAAATAACTATTGAAAGTGTTAGATCATTAGTTACAAATCCCTAACACACTTTACATTAAATCACTATTACTAATATTCCTGCCCAAAATCCATGTATACCAAAATCCACCCCATCTTTCTAACACTTTGTCATTTTTATTAGTAACACAATGTTACATAGCTAACACATTGATTTAATTTTAAATTTAGAAAATGTAAAATGAAATTATAGGATTTTATAAAAAAAAAAAAATTGGAACCAATTTCAGTTTTAGAACCTAAGAACAACTTACATCATGGAACCAAAATGATATGGGAACCGCAAAAACTTAAATACTTCCCAAATCAATATCTTCAAGGACCAAATCTTATTTATATCTCTTGTTCGAAAAAAAAAAAAAAATCTGATGTTTAAGTTTTCCGATAGAACTCCATTATCTTCACCAACAAATCTTATCTGTGAAAATGACCATATTACCCTTATTGGAAATAAGTGTCATAAATATTATGGAGACTGTGAAAATGACCAAACTACCCTTATCGAAAATAAGTAAAGTAATTCGTACAAACTGTGAAAATGATCATATTACCCTTGTTGGAATTTAGTGGAACAAATATTATGGAGACTGTGAAAATGACCAGACTACCCTTATCGAAAATAAATAAATTAAATATTACATACTGTGAAAATGACCATATTACCCTTATTGGAAATACGTGCCATAAATATTATGGAGACTGTGAAAATGACCAAACTACCCTTATCGAAAAAAGGTAAAGTAATTCGTATAAACTGCGAAAATGACCATATTGTCGAAAATAAGTAAAGTAAATATTACAGATTGTGATAATGACCATATTACCCTTATTGGAAATAAATGGAATAAATATTAGGGAGACTGTGAAAATGACCAAACTACCCTTATTAAAAATAGTGCAATAAATATTATGGAGACTGTGAAAATGACCAAAGTACCCTTATCGAAAATAAGTAAAGTAAAT
The DNA here is from genome assembly GCA_023529315.1 of Papaver bracteatum. Lineage (NCBI taxonomy): Eukaryota > Viridiplantae > Streptophyta > Magnoliopsida > Ranunculales > Papaveraceae > Papaver > Papaver bracteatum. Next base: position 86,792 of record JAJJWX010000027.1, read on the forward strand.
ATTACAGACTGTAAAAATGACAGTATTACCCTTGTGGGAATTTAGTGGAACAAATATTATGGAGACTGTGAAAATGACCAAACTACCCTTATCGAAAATAAATAAATTAAATATTACATAGTGTGAAAATGACCATATTACCCTTATTGGAAATAAGTGATATAAATATTATAAAGACTGTGAAAATGACCAGACTACCCTTGTCGAAAATAAGTAAAGTAAATATTACGGATTGTGAAAATGACCATATTACCCTTATTGGAAATAAATGGAATAAATATTAGGGAGACTTTGAAAATGACCAAACTACCCTTATTAAAAATAGTGCAATAAATATTATGGAGACTGTGAAAATGACCAAAGTACCCTTATCGAAAATAAGTAAAGTAAATATTACAGACTGTAAAAATGACAGTATTACCCTTGTGGGAATTTAGTGGAACAAATATTATGGATACTGTGAAAATGACCAGACTACCCTTATCGAAAATAAATAAATTAAATATTACATAGTGTGAAAATGACCATATTACCCTTATTGGAAATAAGTGATATAAATATTATAAAGACTGTGAAAATGACCAGACTACCCTTATCGAAAATAAGTAAAGTAAATATTACGGATTGTGAAAATGACCATATTACCCTTATTGGAAATAAATGGAATAAATATTAGGGAGACTGTGAAAATGACCAAACTACCCTTATTAAAAATAGTGTAATAAATATTATGGAGACTGTGAAAATGACCAAAGTACCCTTATCGAAAATAAGTAAAGTAAATATTACAGACTGTAAAAATGACCATACTACCTTTTTTGGAAATAAGTGCACTAAGTAGTATGGTCATTTTCACAGTCTTAACTCTCCATGATATTTATTGCACTTTTTTCCAATAAGGGTAGTATGGTCATTTTCACAGTCTGTAAGGATTACTTTACTTATTTCCGATAAGGGTAGTATGGTCATTTTCACATTCTTCATAATATTTATTGCACTTTTTTCCAATAAGGTTAATATGGTCATTTTCACAGTCTATAAGGATTACTTTACTTATTTCCGATAAGGGTAGTATGGTCATTTTCACATTCTTCATAATATTTATTGCACTTTTTCCAATAAGGGTAATATGGTCATTTTGACATTTTGTAAGTATTAATTTACTTATTTCTGATAAGGGTAGTATGGTCATTTTCACATTCTTCATAATATTTATTGCACTTTTTTCCAATAAGGGTAGTATGGTCATTTTCACAGTCTGTAAGGATTAATTTACTTATTTCCGATAAGGGTAGTATGGTCATTTTCACATTCTTCATAATATTTATTACACTTTTTTCCAATAAGGGTAATATGGTCATTTTCACAGTCTGTAAGTATTACTTTACTTATTTCCGATAAGGGTAGTATGGTCATTTTCACATTCTTCATAATATTTATTGCACTTTTTTCCAATAAGGGTAATATGGTCATTTTGACATTCTGTAAGTATTAATTTACTTATTTCTAATAAGGGTAGTATGGTCATTTTCACATTCTTCATAATATTTATTGCACTTTTTCCAATAAGGGTTATATGGTCATTTTGGCATTCTGTAGGTATTAATTTACTTATTTCTGATAAGGGTAGTATGGTCATTTTCACATTCTTCATAATATTTATTGCACTTTTTCCAATAAGGGTAATATGGTCATTTTGACATTCTGTAAGTATTAATTTACTTATTTCTGATAAGGTAGTATGGTCATTTTCACATTCTTCATAATATTTATTGCACTTTTTTCCAATAAGGGTAGTATGGTCATTTTCACAGTCTGTAAGGATTACTTTACTTATTTCCGATAAGGGTAGTATGGTCATTTTCACATTCTTCATAATATTTATTGCACTTTTTTCCAATAAGGGTAATATGGTCATTTTCACAGTCTGTAAGTATTACTTTACTTATTTCTGATAAGGGTAGTATGGTCATTTTCACAGTCTGTAAGGATTACTTTACTTATTTTCGATAAGGGTAGTATGGTCAATTCTGATATATTTCGTCCTCAAATCACCCGAAAGAGGAACTTAGGCCTAACTCTAGTTATCTTTGAACCTGTGATGTTCAATTCTGATAAATTTCATCTCCAGTTCATCCGAAATGAGAAACTGAGGTCTAACTCTAGTAATAATTGAACATGTGATGTTCAATTCTGATATATTTCGTCCTTAGATCACCCGAAAGAGAAACTCAGGTCCAACTATGGTAATTTTTGAACTTGGGATGTTCAATTCTGATATATTTCATCTCCAGTTCACCCGAACGAGGAACTTAGGTCTAACTCTAGTTATCTTTGAACCTGTGATGTTCAATTCTGATATATTTCATCTCCAGTACACCCGAAAGAGAAACTGAGGTCTATCTCTAGTAATCTTTGAACCTGTGATGTTCAATTCTGATATATTTCGTCCTCAGATCACCCGAAAGATGAACTTAGGTCTAACTCTAGTTATCTTTGAACCTGTGATGTTCAATTCTGATATATTTCATCTCCAGTACACCCGAAAGAGAAACTGAGGTCTATCTCTAGTAATCTTTGAACCTGTGATGTTCAATTCTGATATATTTCGTCCTCAGATCACCCGAAAGAGGAACTTAGGCCTAACTTTAGTTATCTTTGAACCTGTGATGTTCAATTCTGATAAATTTCATCTCCAGTTCATCCGAAACGAGAAACTGAGGTCTAACTCTAGTAATCTTTGAACCTGTGATGTTCAATTCTGATATATTTCGTCATCAGATCACTCGAAAGAGGAATTCAGGTCTAACTCTAATAATCTTTGAACCTGTGATGTTCAATTCTGATATATTTCATCTATAGTTCTTCCGAACGAGAAATTGAGGTCTAACTCTAGTAATCTTTGAACATGTGATGTTCAATTCTGATATATTTCATCTCCAGTTCACCCGAACGAGAATCTGAGGTCTAACTCTAGTAATCTTTGAACCTGTGATGTTCAATTCTGATATATTTCATCTCCAGTTCACCCGAACGAGAAACTGAGGTCTAACTCATCCGTATGACAATCCCATTACGAAGAGCAAAAGTGTTCAAAAGCAAGAGACGGGCCAAATACTAAGATTAACTCATCCAAATTCATTATTTCTTATTACCATATTGAAGAGAATTCCATTACGAAGATAATGCAAAAAGAATAAGGTCATTCGGAATTCGGACGAAGAAGTTACCGGCAAAACAGAGAGTTGTAGAAAGCACAAATTTATCCAAAACAAACACAATTCCTTGATCCGTATGAAAATCCCAAACAAAATCTGCACCATCCACGCGTTTCCTAATCCGTATGACATTTCATAAATTATCTCTACCGTTCAATTTTTTTTATACAAAAACTTAAAATGTTTTCTTTCCCCACTTTCCTTTTTTCTTTTCTTTCTCCGAAAACCCTAAGCTACAACAATTTTTTTTCTTTTCTTTTAGTCTCTCAAAATTTTCTGAACAAGCAGAAAAACTAATTGGAAGATAGATCTGTTCAATTGGTTAATGAACAGATCGATGACTATGGAGATCTTGACCTCTCTGTAACTAATTGGAAGATAGCTGCAACCATTTTTTTTTCCATTTTATCTTTCATTTTTCTATTAGCTTAGGAAAAATTAGTTTTCTGTACTACTTAGTTGGTTAATTATTCGGTCTTAACCTCTCTGTAACTTATGTATCTTTCTTCTCATGTGTTTCGATTTTCAGATCCATCTATTTTGCTTGGGGAGGGATTCTGTCTTCTTTCTCTCTTTTTAAGAGTTGTGAAACGTTATCTTTAAGGGTTTTTAGTAAGATCGATGACTATGGTAAGTCCTTCAGATCCTGTTTTATGATTCCTGAGTTTTATTTTGATGATTCCTGAGTTTTATTTTGATTAGATTTTTACTGGAACGAGATTGTTTTCATTTTTTTATGTTTTGATTAGATTCGTTCAAAACTCAGACTTGATTCGGTTTTTCATATGAGTCATTCTTATCTGTTTAGTGGAGTTCAAATCCATATCTGATTAAGCAACTGATTTGTGTTGTAAAATTGGAGTCTTTTTAAGAATAATTGTTGCTTTCTGTGTCAAGTGGGATGAATAATTGGTGATGGTGATTTTTTTTTTCTTTTTTTAACAGAAGAAGAAAATTGGATTTGTATTCCGCAGAGAAGTGGCTCAAAATTGGATCTGTTTTAGGCAAGTTCTTGAATCTGAAAATCAATCTAAGAAAATATATTGTTGTTATGGAAAATGGTTGTAGATTGGGTCTGGTGGAATTCGAGACAGGGAAGACAATGGTGGTTAGAATGGATTTTTGTTTAGTGGATTTAGTTTGGATTCTACTTACTGCTGTAGAAATAAATGTGTTGTTGGCTTCTATGGAGATGAGCTTGCTGCAGTGAATACAACCATCAAGGCATCAAGTGCCATTTTTTTTTCCCGTTTATGGTGTGGCCATTATATGGCTTGAAAGTGGATTATTGGTGTGTTGAATTGATGCAGGGAAGGAGATGAGAGAATGGTTAGAAGAACAAAACAAGTTCATCACTGCCAACACATATCATACCATGTACTGTTCGATGAAATTCTCCAAAGGGGATTCTCTTATATTACCAGTCCATAAGTAACATTTAGCAGGTTTTGCCATTGATTTTGTGGGTTTGTTTTAAGGGTTTTTAATGATTAACATGCTGGCTAATTGTTCATAATCTGTACGCTTGTGAAGTCTCTCACCCCGTGTATGCCGATTCAGTGCTTGATGTGAACATCCACCATCTTAAGTTTTGATAATTTTAGAGTTATTATGAAATATGGAAATTGCTGGTAACTGCGGTGAGTAGGCGTCTTTATGGACTTTTATAGGTATGCTAGAGACTGATTTAGTTCATGATTTCTTAACGAAAAATGTAGAGGAGATTGTTATCTTTCTATAGAGCTATTGGTTGTTTAATTTGAATCAAAGATTAATGTTTTATGCACCCTGAAACTTTGACCCTCGTGCTGTTTTCAAGGATGTTATAAGTTGAGGATTTGCTTCTTTTTCTAATTTCTGGTTTTCATTTGTGTGTTTCCTTATAAGCATACAACATCCAACTTGGTTAAAATCTGGGGTAACAATAATTATTTATGCATTTGGGTTGCAGGCTGCCAAACAAGAAGGTTGCCTTCCTACAGATAGTGCTCAATACCCTAAAGCTACTGTTGTGGGGTTGGGTTCTATTGGAGGGCCTGATGTTAAAGTTTTACGGAAGGACTCCAGTGGCCTTGGGACTCGTTCAGGTAGTGTGGTCCGAATTCTCAACGAAGCAAAAGAGCGTTGTAAAAGTGAACTTGTTAGTCGAGGTATTACTTTGTTCACTTGGATTTATTAGTTACATGTATGCATTCTATAATCACTTTACATTTTCTGTTCACTTTACATTCTCTTGTTATTTAATGTATACTATGTTTGTTTCATTTGTTAACAGGAAAGGCAGAAGACTGGACTGCGGAGGAGCTTGAACAAATCGCTAAGGCAGTTGGTTCTGGATTAGTCAAGTAAGTTTGTCTCCTTACTCGTTCTCTTAACTTTTGGGTCGTTTCAAAATTAATGTACGTGTATCAATTACATCTAACAGGTACGGCTTCTTAAAGAACGATAACTCGACACCATACACCAATTTCAGAATTTCACGTATTGTCTATAGTCTTATCTTAAAAGAGACGTTTGCTATGTATATTTCTCCTGCAGTTTTGTTTTTACTCCTTGAAAATAGCCCGAGGGTTGATTAAAATATATTGAACTATCAAACTTTAGAGATTTTTTTTTGCTTGTTTTAAAGTTGAATTGATTAAGTTTTGATAATTTTAGAGTTATTATGAAATCTGGAAAATTGCTTGTAACTGCGGTGAGTAGGCATCTTTATGGACTTGTATAGGTATGCTAGAGACCGTTTCAGGTCATGATGTCTTAATTAAAATTGTAGAGGAGATTGTTATCTTTCTATAGAGATATTGGTTGTTTAATTTGAATCAAAGATGAATGTTTTATGCACTCCGAAACTTTGACCCTCGTGCTGTTTTCAAGGATGTTATAAGGTGGTAGTTTCTTCTGACTGACAAGTATTTGTTGAAGGTTTTAGAATTGAATAGGTTTTTTACACAGCATATGAGATGCAAGTTTGTTAAGTGATTGTGTCTGATTAAGAATTTTAAATTGGGTAGAGCAGCTAAGTGTTTGCTAGTAGTGCAATAGAGTAAGCTTCACTACACGCACAATGCTTGTCACACCTTGTTTAGTATTGTGTGTTTTTTGCACATCTGGGATTGTTTCTAATTTTGGACCTGTTTTTGTAGTTGTTTGTACGTGTTCAAAAATGGTGAGGACCGATTTGTCTGCGAAGGCAAAGAATGAAGTAAGTGCATGCTTATCTTTACGGTTCAGTGTTTAAAATTTACAAGTGGTCTGTGCTTACTTATCTTGAAAGTAGCTTCTGTAAATATGGAGATGTGAATTCGTTTGCATATATATCTACTATCTCCTGACTATAATTATGTGAATCACTTCCATCAGGTTCTATGTGGTTTATGGTGTGCAATTGCAATTTACACCTATGTATATATGGTTCAGAGAAAGGAAAAGTTGATTGGCATGAGTTCTTGGTACATATTTTTTAAGGTTACATGGTAAGTAGCTGGTGCAGTAATTTGAAAGTATCATGAGTTTCTGGTACATATTGTGTATGCTAATACTTACCAACACTTGTTCTAAATGTAGGCACAAATGAGGGAACAAGCTGGGTTAGATGAGAATGGTTGGTATAAGACTGATGATGTTGGAATGCCAGTAGATATAAAGCAGGGGTAGCATCTTGTAGTAATGCACACTAGATAAATCATTTTTCTTTTATACCTGAATGTCTAGTATGTGTTTCATCCATTCAGTTTGGTGAAAGATTACATTGTAAATTGTCGCTAAGTTCATTGTAATTGACAAATAAGAATGGTTCTTGAAACTTGAATTTGAAAATATGCATGGACTGAAATTCTCAGGTGACCTGAAGACCGGAACTCGTATTCTCAGGTGACTGGCTTCCAGGCCAGGATCACCTGAAAGTGCCAGTATTTTTTTAATGAAATCTAACAAATTCCTAACGTAGGAACTGTGTTAGACTATTTTGAAAAAACGACACATGTCGTCTCTCTATTAGTCCCTTGAACTATTATATAAAGAGTTAGTAAACTTTATAACATAATTTCTACATTAGAAAGTAAATATGAAGTGTAAATTGTCATTAGTTGGGATAAATATTGTAATGGAAGTGCAGTGTTAGGCTATTGAATTTCCCTAATGGATTTATAGAGTTGGAAAAAATCCTAACACATTATATAACGGGCTATGGGTAACCATTTTTCATAGTTAGGGAAATTAGCTTCTATTTTTCCCTAACACTTTCTTCCTATGAGAAAATCCTTCATATGGTGTA
>JAJJWX010000029.1:0-111200 GCA_023529315.1 Papaver bracteatum
GGAGGAGGAGTATCTTTTGGCGTTAAATCATTTCCTATCTTCTTTTTGGCCTTTACTCTATCAGGCTTCCTACAAATTACAAGAAATAGAACATATAGAATTAGTTGAAAACAATTTAGAGGATTCAGGGATTATTTACTAGGCTAGGTTATCCTAGAAAAAAACAAACCGTAAGCTAAATTACGGTTGGATAAAATATTGAACCTAGCCGTAAAACAAATTACGGTTGGATACAAAAATTAAACCAAGCGGTAAAACAAATTACGGTTGGAAAAAACAGTTAATTTCCTAGCCGTAATCAAACATGCAGTTTTCTTAAAAAGATACAGGAACAATTACGTCTAGGTTTATCATATATAAAATCAAACCGTAACCAGTTACGGTTGGAAAAGTATCTACCTAGCCGTAATCCAACATGCAAACTAAAGTTTACGGTATGAATTAAACAAAACCTGACCGTAAGTTCTTCAAAAACCACAGTTACGGTTGGGAAATAAATTCCAAACCTAGCCGTAACACTAGCAGAAACAGAACAAAAACCCTAATTTTATTTCAATTTCATCAATCTAACCTATTTTAAGCACAAAAACGAGTAAACAAAGATGTGTTTGTCGATTAATACCTCACATACACCATGGGTTTTTGTTGAGGAGTTCCAAATTCGAAAAAAATCACTTGCTTCAATCGGTGGCTGTTGAAGTTTTTGGTTAGGGCGTTGATTGAGATGTTGATTACCATCACTGCAATCAGTTTGCTTCTTCCTCATCTTTCATAGAGATTTCAATCCTAAGAGGTTCAATTTTTCGGATCGCCGATTAATCGAAAACGATGAAATGAGTTGAAATGAAATCAAAATTTACTGTGAAGAAGAAGAGAAAGAGAAGAAGAAGAAGAGGAGTCAAAATGGTTGGAATGGTTGAAAGTGTGAAATTAGGTTTTTATTCAGTTATTGTTTTAATTTTAATTGAAGGGTAATTTGGACAATTGCTATTGAATCAAAAGTACCCAATAACCAGATTTCTGGTCACTAAATATCCAAGTGAAGCCCCTCTATTGGAAGGTGACGCCCCAATAATAACCTTCTTATTTTTATAGTTGGAAAGCTATGACACATTCCATGCTCTGTCGAAATCATTTATCTGTCAAATCAGAATGAGTCACTGATGCCATTTCAGGGCATAAATTTCCTTCCGCAATAGAAGTCGAATGTCATGGAGGAGAACCTGGTGGTAGGGTATGCAATGTTCATTCTTTGTCAAATTCGAACAAGTTCTCTAATTTGTGTGCCCTCCTTCTCTAAATTCTAAACCTTGTACATGTTTGTTGGTTTAAATTGTTAATTAAAAGGGTGGCAAGGCTTTATTTATTTATTTTATTTTATTTATAATATTGTTTTCGATTGAGGTACATGAAAAGAATCTTGTGGGTTTCATTTGGCTTTTGAATTTCACTTTTTATTTTCTTCTATAGACGGGTAGAAGTGAGGATGTAAATTATATATCGGCACATGAACGTCATTTATTGAAGTGCACTAGGCTTGAGCATATAACAAGCATGTTTGATGATATGATTAAGCAGATTACTACTTGGTGGGAGGTCTCAACACATATAAACGTTCATATATGGAAGCTTGGATAAAAGTGGCCAAACCAAATCGCTCATTGGAACACTATATTGATCTAATAAGACTTTAGTAGATATGAAGAGGTGGATGCATTTTGATTTCTAGGGCTTCATAGTTTTAGTGATGCATATATAAATAAACTTTTGATTTTGTTTTAGTAGATATGTATAAAACACGAAGCATAATACCATAACAAAAGTATACGTATAAAACACGAAGAATAATACCATAACAAACTTTGTAACGCTAAGTCTTATTGTTTAATAGAGTCATCAGACTTTTTCTGTATGTTCGTACCACTAGGCCATAACAAAATTGAATCAAGTACTCCACACGACACCCAGGGATTAGTTTTCCATTCAACCTGACGCAGCATTCAACTTGAAAGTTGAATCTCCACCATAAGCCTAAAGATGTCAAAGTGGTATGGGGATGCGATTTCACGACATCTCCAAAGTTCGACCACCCATGTTGTATAAATATGCAAGAATAAATGAAACTAAATTAGTGGAAATATAAATAAACAGACAAACTTTATATGGGACGCCTCTTATTATTCTACTGTATATCTATTCCCGCAATTCAATTTTCTTGTTATTTTCTTTTCCTTCGTTTTCTTTTCCTTTTTTGTTTCTTACTGGGGAAAAAAAATAGACCAAAAATCTTGCTGTATAGGGAAACAACTACCGTAACCAAATTTGGAGTGTTTGTTCTTTTGAATTTATTTTTCTTTTTTTGAAGATGTTTTTCATGGGGTCATGCCCTTCGAGTGGGAGATCACACTAACCCCTTTTTGGGTTTCGCACACTCCTTTTTCTCTCTAGTTGCATCCAAACAAGAAAGTAGGAAAAGAGAATACCATTAGCAACAACCAGCACACATTTTTACTTCCATGTCTCAACTAATTTGCTCTTGTTTTCCCAAAGTCTTTTTTATCTATAAATAAATAGCAAAGGGAAACAGCATGATCATTTGACATATAAATAGGAGTAGTAGTTTTGGGGTCTAATTTCATTCATTTAACTATCAAACAGCTGCATCAGATGGTTAGTCAAGTTCATCTAAACGACTTGAGTGAACAGATTGATAGTCACAGTGCAGCCAAGGATGACTTGCCGGCAATTAGCAGTAGACCGAGATTCAATGTTGGGTCTACTGCTGGAAACTGGTAGTCGGCAGGTTGTCCTTCGGCTACATTGACCTATCTTCTTTTCTTTCAAGTCATAGATGATGTTGTAGATGATGCTGCAGCGAAGTTGAGGTGTGCGCGCCATTATCCCAAGGTCTAGCATGAAGTGGTAGAGAGTCCAATGCAGCCAAGGATGACTTGCCGGCGTCGCCTAAAATGGTTTCAATCTTCCATAGAGCCAGGCCGGCATGTTGTCCTTGTGCTACACTGGCTTCTCTTTCTCTCATGTAAGACCTCGTAGGATAGAAACAAAGAGCTCCAAACGAATGCTTCATCAACATTGATCACTAAGTAATTTATGGTTTGGTGCTTCATCTTATCCCTGTCGTATTTTACTCTTTTATGTATCTGGACGAAATATCCTTCATTTCTTGCAGGAATGGCGATGCAAGTCATCATCCTCGGGGTCTATATCACCGGCTGGTCGACAATTATCGACTTTAAAAAGATTATTATATGGTCGTATTGCCTGGTGAAAGTGAAGCAGTTAACAAGGCTTCTTCATATCGATCATCTCACTTTACCCTCCTTTTCTAATTCATGTAAAAACAAATAATACTTTCACAAAATCCAAAATCCAAAAACTCTTTTCCAGTAACAAGTACCGGGTCGAGTAGGGCTACTAACTCGTGAAGCTCTTTTCCAAAATCCAAATAATACTTTCACGTAGTAATAATATCTGCTACCCCCAATCTGAATTTACAGCAGTAGGATAATTTACCCTCTCTCTCTCACATTCGTCGCCAGTAACAAACATGCAGATTATACTGTTCAACTACTTTCTCAGAAACAAACTAAAAATGGATGAATAAACTAAAACTATATGAGGTAATTATGTCTTTACTTATAAAACTAGAGTGTTTCAGTTTTTCTATTAAGATCACAAAATTCTCTGATTTTCTTTGTTCATCTTAAGGTCTTTTGTTAGTCTATTTTCTCAGTTCCTCTTTGAAATAATACTAGCTGCTGGTTACGTATATTAATTCTTGCTGCATATTTGGTAGATTTTCTATTTCTTGAGGCAGATTACGGATGGAATGTCGAAGAAAATCGAAATGCCAGAATCCAAAGAAGAAAAACACCGAAGTAGATACTGAAATGTTGGAGAAAACTGAAATGCCAGAATCCAAAGAACAGTCGTATTAACAAATCAAATCTGATGCAGATCTTTTAGACTTGTCTTGGTTTTCTCTGAACACACTAATTCTTTCGTTTTCACTAATTCTTCATTTCCATGTGAAGAATCATTTTCTTAATTCAGTACCACCAGTAGTGCTGATTCTATGTGTTCAGTACTCTGCCAAGCGTACATGTGAAGCAGAAGATAGAGAAGCTGTTAACCACTGCAGCAAAGTACTTATACTTAAATTCATATCCATTACTGTTATCCTTCTAGCTAGAGGAATAAGAGTATGTATTCCTATGTTCCGTCACAACATTCCGGCTTTCCATTCAGATAATTTTTTCGTTGTTCTTAAACAGGGTTTATTCATATATTACCTGATGCTTTCAACGACTTGATTTCTGCGTGTTTGCATGAGAAAACCCATGGGGAAATTTTACATTTTATGGGTTTTCTTGGAACTCGGGAGAGATGAAACAGAACTTGATCGGATGAATTTAGTGCTTAGACAGATAATTGAATTAATGAGGCAACTGATGAGGCTGACAAGTACCATTGATTGACACGCACATCAAACAAAATAATGTTTCTGTAAGATAAACTTTACGATAAGTCAGGGAGATGAACTTTCAATCAGATCTTTAGATAAATATTGAATTTGATTATGTGAGGCATTTAAGCCTCCACACAAACCTCCAGTCAGTGTTGTAAGAACTACCCGACAACCTTCTTGGAGATAAGGAAATTGTAAATATCATCTTTCACGGTAACTGCAGGCTCTATAACAATAAGAACAGGAAATTAGCTAGAGCATCTCATTATCTCTGTCAAGTGTACAATGTTTAAGTTTTTTTAGGGTTATTCTCTTTTAGCACATTAATTTGTAATTCCAATGTTGTTATATAGGACACATCTAACTGTTTTGTTCTCTCTTCGTTCATCAAAATGATGAACGATGATCTTAATACAATTTGCCCTTTTTATTGTTAAAAAAAATAAAATCACAATAACTTTCCCTTGTCAGAGGTAGCGAAGATATGTGGTTTTTGTTGCACTACTAGCTCTGAGTAGATTTATGGGTGCAACCACTAACTATCAACTAGCTAATGCGATACATCATTTATTGAATTGAAATAATCTTATAAATTCAACTCCAAGGCAATAATACATTGTCATCTGAAAACTGAAGCAAGTAAAATGGATGGCATGCATGTCGGTATGATCGGATTTCGATAGATATACCTTACTTATATTTTACTAACTCATTTACTCATGAGAGAAAGACAGAGAAATCGAGAGAGAATGGATGAGTTTGGTCATGATAGTAGTAGTGATGAGTTTGTGAGGTTCGTGAATGTCTGTTTAACAGTTTTTTCATCCTTAACTTACTGTTATTTCATCTCTCGAAACATCCCAAAAGGATTTCCAAGGCTTCTTTCTATCTTACCAATTATATACATATTTAAACTCATTCCTCTTAATCTCTCTTCTTTCCATCTTACTATGACAGCAGGGTGGTTTATAAGTTGGTTTGCTAGCTTTAAACTTATTCTCTTCTCATTTGATAAGGGTCCCCTTTCATATGATCCACCACTTGCATCATCTTCATCACCACCACCAATGACCTTTTTACGTTTTCTTGTTATCGCTTGTTTACCAATCAAGGTTAAACAATCTAAGCAATCATCAGTACGAACATATATGCATGGGCTGCATTATTATGTACTAGAAGGTGTTTGTCTAGGATTGGTATTTTATTCATACGGGTATTACAAACAACATCAAAACAAACAAAACTTCTGGATCATGAATTTTCTTTATCTCTTGTATACATGCTCCAGCAGTGAGTTAACTATCGTCTTTTATGCTGCCCTAGTTAGGCTCCTTTTTGACATAGATGTTGATCCACCATACGGAAACTATTTCTTCTTATCAACATCATTTCAAGACTTTTGGGGTAGGAGATGGAACTTAGCGGCATCAGATATTCTACGATCAACTATATATGAACCCGTAAGACATGCCATTAAAAGGAGTTGGGGTGTATACTTTGCCATATTAATGACATTTTTCGTCTCGGGTTTAATGCATGAACTATTGATCTTCTATGTGTTTCGGAAACAACCTTATTGGGATGTATTGCTTTTCTTTATTCTACATGGGATTTGTATGGCTGTTGAGATTAAGGTGAAGAGGTCTTTGAACGGGAAGTGGCAATTAAATCAGTTGTTGTCGACATTGTTGATGAATGGATTTCTTGTGTGTTCTTGCTTTTGGTTGCTTTTTCCTTTTTTTGGTAGGTTTAAATTTCCGTTCATGGTGATCGAGGATATTGCCAATTTCACCAACCTTCTTAATAATGTGCTAGTTAACAATTCAAACCAAAGTGCTGTTATTTGAAACATTAATAATGCTGTAATTGTTAGCCTATCCACCATATGGATAAAAATATTTTTCCTGCTTTAATTATGGTGTCAAGCAGTGGCCTATGTATTGGAATTTTCAAATGCAGTAAGAATGTATCTTTTTATTGTTTTTCCTTGAATTTTTGTGTACTTCTTTTATCTTCTTTTTATAATCCAGGCGCACCAACCTATGAATGAGCAAACTTTTGGAGAACATCAAACGGAAGCAATGCATGAAATAGAGAAGGTTCTTGCACTAGAAGCACACGGTCACAATCACGTGTAGGACTCGGTGGAAGCTTAAGACAAGCCCCATATGTTGCATGGATATAGCAATTTTCGCACTAACTACTCTGTTAAGTGCATATTTTGCATATATTTAGTATCAAATCCATGCTAATAATTGCTATATATTCTTGCAAATTATTGTATACTATGTTTTGTTTTTTTCTATTTGTGTATTAGTAGGTGAATCATCCAAAAGAAGCGAATTGACACTTAATTTTTTAAAGAAAGAAGTTAGCTACAAGTGGAGAAGGCCAAAGACCAAATAGAACTCATCTAATATCTAGGAGTTCTTGCTATCATTTTGAAGAGGATGTGAATATGAAGCAACGGCGGAAGAGTGGAGGCATTCCGACATCGTATGAAGAAATTAAAAGCGTTGGAAGTAGTCAAAGTTGTTGAATTTTGCCAAGGCACATAATTTACAAAGGCACCCGATTTCATTACTAGGGGCAGCCGCAATAGAAGAACTGAACTGTCAGTCTTGTAAGACTGACATTTGAACAGATTCCATTAGCATTTGGCAGTGACAAGCTGGTTTGCTGGGATGATAGACTGAATGATGGCATGCAGCGATGGTGGTTTTAAGTCGAACAAAATATCGATCTGTTGGTTGTCTGTGCTGCGAGAAGAGGAGTTGGAACTGAATATTAATCTTGGAAGCAGAATATCATGCTGAGTGTAATGGAGCTCGAGTTAAAACATGGAAGTTGTTATCGTAAGAGTTTGGCAGCGATGAAGGAGATGAGAACAAGATAATTTGGACGAGGTTAGTGCTGCCATTGAACTGAAGGATGGATGTCTCTGTGGTGCTGGCAGAGCTGCATATGAGGGAAGCAATGGAGATGATCGCTGGTGATCGGTGAAAGGTGAATCTCGAGAGACAATGGAAGTGAGAAGATCATTGGGCTGTGCTGGAGTTGGAAGACTCTGTTGAAGTTGTTGCTCACGATCAACATTAGTGATGAAGAGTGAGCCACGGCTGTTGCCACCAACGATGGAGTTGGGTAAGAGAAAGACCATCTGAGGCTACAAAACAGAGTACGGCAAGTTAGTTGAGACTCGAATGGTTGGAAGCTTTATGACTGCAATTAAAATGATGATGATTACTCGTTGGGTTTTATTCGCTGTGAGTTGTAGATGGGCATGGACCTGTGGACAGGGATTGCTTCTGTTATTGGGTGATGTTCTCGAGTGATGGCTCAGTTATGGAGGCTAAGAAGGGAATGAAGCTACTATCATTATCAGTTGAGAATGAGGCGTTGTTTCTGTGCTGTGATGGAAGTTCGAGAACTCAATGGCAGTGATGATCATAACGGCGACGAGAAGACGATGCTGCTACCATTAATGACGAAGCTGAGAAATGCATGGCATTGATATGAAGAGATGATGAGCTGAGTTTCGAGAAGGTTTGCTGTTTGTTGCAGTTGAACTGTTGGAGTTAGAGAAGCCGAGAAACGAAAACTTACATGAGAACTTGCGTCTAGGAAAACCCAATAGTGTTTGAAAAGAAGAAAATTATGAAAAGTTATAGGAGAACAATCGGACGGGAAATCCATCCGTAATAAGTGAAGAAGAAATAGGCTGTCATTTCTATAGGACTGACAGGCCAATTTTGATAGTTGGGCTGGGCTTTATTGTTCATTACCGTGCCCATGAAGACTACGTGGACGTTAGTTTGGTTGCTTTACACGAATTTGGCTAGGTTTTGGTGGAATTTTGGCAAGTTTGGCATCTTATTTCGACCAGAATTCGAGCACGGGCACAACTACAATTGGGACACCTATAAAAGAGATTTTTCTACAACTTTTAAATCATAGAATCTGGCATTCGAGCGCTTCGGTGTCCAGTGACTTAAGGAATTTTGAGGATAGCACTGCGCTAGATGCTTTCCTACGGTTGATGATAATCCGTGAATGATAAAGAATAGATGAATATTCTACTTTGATGACTATTTAGTAACGAAGAAGGATTCTCTGATCATATTTCTCTCCATTACTTGCAACTTAATTACTTTTCATTGCTTTGTTATTTATTTCGTTTCAAAATCTAAAACAATCCCTCTTTGTGGCACTTTTGACAACTAAAACTCCTTGCTCTTCGTGGGAACGAACCTTATTTACTGCTATATTATTCATTAGTAAAGTAGAAGATAATTGAATTAATTTTTTCACCTAAGACACGCATCATACTCTAGCTGGTACCACAATTGGAATTGGGATCACTAATGCTTAAGGCTGCACATGGTCCGGTATAGCCCGGTTCTCTTATGGAACCGTTCCCTGTACTTGGTGTTGACCGATACCTCAGTTTGAGGACCGGTACCTGTACTTGTACCTGGTGTTGTACCTGTACCTCCGGTACCGGGTTTTTACCTGTTCAAAAAACTAAAACAACATTTCCATTTTCCAGTTCAAATGTTCAATACTAAAACAACATTTCCAGATCAATGTTAGATGCATACTTAATTTCAACATTTTCATAACTTCAACATTACAAAATACTAAAGTTAAAGTTAGTGAAAACAACATTTCCACAACCATAGGTCTAAAACATAAGTCTGTCTACTACAAGAAACAAAATGCGATCATCTCATCATGTAAACAAAAAAGGATGGTTCACAGCCTGCACTTGCAATCCTAGGCCACAAATCTGCATATTCCTCTCCTCTCCAATAAGGTCAGTGATAGCACAAGCTCAACTTGTGTTGAACAAATTACAATCAAATACATAACCAAAATGTGCATCACTTTAGGCAGTACAAACTAGTAGTAGTAGGACTTGAATTAAAACATGAACAAATCAATCCAGAGCAAGAGTTTATCAAAATGGATAACAGTAGCAACAAACTTGCACAAACTAAGCAGAATTGAATTAAAACATGAACAAATCAAAGTTAAGCCCATACAAAGAATAATCCTCATTTGTTTCTCCTTTTTCACATACAACACAACCCATAGTATAGTCTAACTTATCATTCATCTAAAAAGAACACATTGTATACCTGCAGCCAACAGTCTATTCTCTAAGGAAAACTAATCATTTCCTCAACATCCAACAGTATATTACTCTTAGGTATTTTATCAAACAGTTTGCATACAGAGTCCTTTCCACAGTATACAGTACATACATCACAAGATTCACAATTCACAAGAAGCCTAACAAAAACCCAATTTCTTAAACAAAAAAATGGAACGAAGTTATACCTTCACACAGGACACACAACTCTAATCCTCTTCCTTCTTATCTTCTCTACTGAAAGCCATTAAGAACTCCAATTAGAAGATTAAATAAAACTCAGATTGAATAAAACACTAAAGTAACAACATCATCAAAACAGGAAATATATAGAACTCAGATTGAGTTTAAAGAGATGGAGATGATGAGTTGAATTTGTACCCAAGTAGAACCTTAAATCAATAGAGCAATCAAACCCTAAATCAATCTACATTAAAACCATAAATCGAACAAGAATGAGAAGTTTACTTACCTGACTCAGTCAGAGATGGTGAAGAAGAAAAACAAATCGAACTAGGCTGCCGTTTCTCTTCAGACTCACAGAGAAAAAAATGAAAAATAAAAATGAGAATGAAGACTGGAGACTGGAGACTGATTATTCACTCGATAGTCTATACCTAGTATGGACGCTGGGATTAAAAACATATCAAGATCTTAAGGCTTATATCAATCGGTACTTATGGTCCGGTTCAAGTCCGATACCTATCAAGAACCATTCCCTGTACTTGTCCTATGCCAGTTCTAAAGTGTATTACCGTTCCCTGTACCGAATACACCGGTATCGATCCTGTGTTTCCGGTTCCATACCGATATAGGTCTTGTTGACCGGTTCTTGTGCAGCCTTACTAATGATACAACATTCTAGTCCTACGATTCTTGTTGTACAATTACTTCTGAATTCAGCTGCTTCTGGAGTCCTTATATATATATCACTGGTGGACCTCTTGGCAGCTATTTTCATGGACCCTGCACTTCAAGGGAACAAAATGCTTACATTTTTATCCTATATTTAGGGGAAGGTACTATGTCTATCATTGCGAAATGCGATTAGGAGGAACTAATTTAGACCAAGTAGAGAATAAAATGACAGTTTAGATAGTCCAACCCAAGATTGGAAGTGATTTTTTTAATGTAACTTAATTATTGTTCTTATAATGTTTCTTATAGTGTTATAATCTAGCTAGAGATTATATCTTTTCCATTTACAACTTTTCCTGGTCATATTGAGCTCTTCTCGTAACTTCTTAACCTGCAAAGTCATGTTTAACGACAATTTACGAAATATAAAAAATATTAAAAAAATGGTCAAATTACGGAGTCCTTATATATATATCACTGGTGGACCATCCTACAAATCTATCATTAACGATTAGGAGGAACTAATTTCAAGTAGAGAATAAAATGACAGTTTAGATAGTCCATACAAGATTGGAAGTGATTTTTTTAATGTAACTTAATTATTGTTCTTATAATGTTTCTTATAGTGTTATCTAGCTAGAGATTATATCTTTTCCATTTGGTCATATTGAGCTGACCTTTCGTAACTTCTTAACTTGTGAGGTGAGGTTGCAAAGTCATGTTTAACGACAACCCAACCATCCTAAATCATCATTAACCATTCATGTTGAAAATCCCGATCAACTACTTTTATTGGTCGTTGTGGAAAATCCCACAACTACACCCGAATGATGATAATAAAACAAAGCTTAAGTCATACTGATCAACTCAAATATTAATGATATTATTCACCACTTTGACACTTGTATGATCTTGCAAAACTCTTCTATTATGAATATCTTGTTTTTACAGTGGACTCGAAATAGACCTATACATAACTATGAAATATAAGGATACAAGTTTGAGTTCTAAGTTGAACTTGATTTCTTTCTCTCTTCATAACTTTCTTAGATTATCTCTCTCTTGAATGATCGATCCCCCTATTTATTATTTCTGAGTCCTTATATACGCAAACTTATCAGTAAAAGACAACCTTAGTTCGCATGCAAGATCTCAGTTGACCTATTCTAGTTTAGTATGTCTTATATGCAAGGCTTAGAGAACTGTCGTTGTCTGTCGCACTGCTACTTAATCCTTCGCATTTCTTCCGATCGTGCCATCTTCATCGCATGATTATTCATTCGCATTCTTTTCTTATCTTTGCTTAATTATTCTTCGCCATGTTTGTGTCTTCGTGCTTAAGATCGTTTTATCCAGAGTAAAGTTTGTATAATTGTCATGTGCGATATTTCACCCCCCATATTTTGACTCTTCTCGAGTTATTCTTCTGCAAGTGGAATAATGCGAGAATTCTGGTCAAACTTTGCATGACCTTGTCTTTTCGTCTTTTTTTGTCCGACATTTATCCGTGTTTTCCGTAAGATCACTTCCACGTGTTGTGATTTGTCTCTTTTCGGTTGACACATTGATGCCTCGATTTTTGACCAGCTACCGCTGAAATGAGTTCACTTACTTTGATAAACTCTTTTAGGGGAAAGATATTTATCCATTTTACCCTCTCCTTCTCTTTGTTTCTAAAGAACCTGTTTTACAGAGAGTTGTCTTTGACATATTTATCATGTGGAGACAACTTAGCGTTCCTTCCTCCACAGAATCGTCTCCCCCATAAGTGTTATTTGACTTCAGTTTTTATTTCTAAAGAACCTGTTTTGCTTGCAGTTTTGATGTTGGATGGACGTTTTTATTTTATTTCTGTTGTTGTTGCTATTGTTCTTGATGTTCTTGACGCTTTGGGTATTCCCATGCTTATTTCCATATTGATTCCAATGCCTCAGCCATAACCAAACTAAACCTCCATCAAGATCTTCTTTCGATCGAATGGTGGTATCAAAAGAGAATAAGCATCTGCTCAAACGAAAATCTTCTTAGGAGCAAGTATCTAAGGTTGATGATGATTGGGGATTTTAATAAAGTGTCACACTTTTGATTTCATGTTTAAGAAAGTGCCACCGTTTTTTCCAGAGTTTATATAATGCCACACACGTTAAGTTTTATGTTAAGGCCCACTTTATTAGTCAACTGTCATTGAAAAAGTCCAAAACATGTGGCATCATTACCAAACTAGCCATCTCAATTTCCTAACAATGCTGCACAAGACCGACCAAGCGACCGACTGAGTCGAACCGATAAACCGGCTATATTATTAACCATTGACCTGATAAAATTTTCTAATCCTAGCCCTCTATTTCATCACAAATGTAATAACCTAACCCTAAACTAAGAGACACTCACTTCATCTTCTCTTCTCGCCTGTCTTTCCCTTTTCTCTTCTTCTTCTTACAGTCACGACCACCACTAGAATCACCATTTTATTTTTCTCTTTCAGTGATTACTTCAATTTCTTTGCGAAAGTGGTAAATATTTTCCTAATCATATTGTATTGGAAAAAAAAAAGGCAAGATGCTATTAGGGTTTATTACATAAGGGGTTTCAATTTGAAGGTTATAAAATCGGAAAGAGGGGTTTCATGATTTCATGTAATTGTAATGGAAGAAGGAGATGATTGTTTGATGGAATTAGAAGACTAAGCTACACTATTTTAGTCGTTAAAAGATGGGTTCAACTCAGATTTGATTTTGGATTGATTTAATTGGAGAAATTGATGACGATTTAGGCTTGGTCGAAGCAGGAAAGAGATACAGAAGAAGGTAGGGTTTGAACGACAGTGATGCTAAGATGGAAGAACGGGAATCTGAGAGTGTTTGAGTAATTGATAGAGAAATCAGGAAAGCCGATCAGAAAAGAAAAAAATCAGGAAAGAATGAGAAGAATTGGGTTTGTAGTGGTGTTGCAAAGAAGAGATCTTGTTGCTGTTATGAGGAAGGAAGAAATAAGTTGTAGTTGAAGATGATGTTGAAGTTGATAAGATGGGGAGTATGATGTTGATGTTATGAATGGGTTATGACTTGATGTACTGTAGCAATTCTTAGCAATGGATATGATAGCAGAACTATGTTCTGATTCCATTTTGTTTCACGGGAAGGGATTCTTAATCTGGTTTATTAAGATGTATCAAGCTGGTGGTGGTGCTAGAGATATAAGAATAGGATCATTGAGTTGCGGTGATTTTTAATAGTTTGGCAATTGTTCCATGATATCCATCTCTACCTATTAATAATTAATTAAATTTTTTAGGCTGTTTGCGAAGAAGATGAACGATCTTCAATTAGGTCCAGGCAACTCGTTACTAAGTTCCGATTTAGTTAGGTCCGAGTTGAGTAATTCGATGGTTTTGATGTCTTTTAACAAGGCTGAATTATTGCCACGTATACTTTAACTTCCCTTAACCGTTTTCTAAAAAAAAACGGGATGGAAAAGGTCAACAGTGTGTCATTTTATAAATTTTAAAAAAAACAGTGGCAATTTCTTAAACATGAAATCGAAAGTGTGGCACTTTATTAAAATCCCCATGATGATTCCCCACAGAAGAAGAAGATTTCCCGTAACAAACCCTTGATGATCCACTGTGTCAGCCCGTTGGCGCTTCTAGGGATAACCTCTGTTCAAGCCCAGAGCGAGAAGCCAATCAATATTTCTCCGCGACCTGTCTCCATTATCGCAGCAGATACTTTGCATGCGAATGAAGCCTTCCCTCGGGTTCTACTATTAATGGAGATCGTTCTGTTTCCCCTTCCGTTAGTGTTGGAGACCCTGTCGCGTGCTCTATCCTTGATAACGTGAGCGCAAAAGATGATAAGACTGCCAATTTTATTGCAGTTGTGGAGGTTTCTCAATGGACTAAGTTGGCTTCCCATGCGCTTGACATATCTCATCCTAAAGTTGATTCTAATTCGTCTCAACTTTCCAGGCGTGAAAGACTCACCGCCCTTGCCTCTGCTGTATGGTTTCATTTTACTCGTGCCGTTTTCCTCTGTGCATTCCTGTATCGATCCTAATTATTTAAAATTTTCCTAGAATTTCGTCGCCGTTTGGTCGAAATAGAGGAATATTGCAAGTCTGATCAAGTCGTTGCCGATTTAAAGAAACAGGTGTCTGATCTTACTGTTGAGGCTAAGGATGTTGTTAAGCATCGTGCGAAGAATAAAGAGCTTAAAGGTGAGACTTTTCACGTCATTCGTATCTTATACATTGCTTTATTTTGTACTTCCCTTCTTGATTTTAGGCTTTTCATACCCAAGATTTAAACCAGAAGCGTATATCCGAATGATATGAGTTTGAATTTACCGCTAAGGATGCCAAAGATGAGTGTGTCGCCTTGAAGATTCAAATTAGTCAGTTAGAAGGTGATCGTCCGCGCTTACATAATCAAGTAAATTATCTCTAAGTTAGTAATTTAAGTTGGCGTACTCGGTCGGATCAATATAGTTCCTAGAAGGTTCGTCTCATTAGGGATCTAGAGGTATCCAACATTTTGAATCGTGCTCTTCTTGATGAGAACCACACTCTGTCCGAAGATAACCGTAGTTTAAAGGATAATAAGCTTGCATTTGATGGCGCGTACTATAGGCTTCAACGGGATCGTCATCTATTGGAGAATTCCATTCAATCTCAGAAGAATAATATTAATGACTTGGCGTCGAAATTGAGAAATCTATCAGATGAGAACGATGAACTTCGTAGGAGTAGGGATAACGTTTTTGAGTATTTAGAGTCACTTCAAGATGTCAACCGCCAATTGATGGTTTCACGTAATGCGTTGATTAGACAGAATGATTCTCCAGTTTTTGGTGAGGTGGATGTGCTCGTTAATTCGGGTAGTAGTTTTGACGAAGCCATGAGCGTATTTAAGAAGGGAAAATTAGGCTAAGGCTCAACCCATGGATAACCCATAATATGAGACCCTTAATTAAAAGAAGTTTAAATCTAGGCCCCAAATTATGAAAAGACAACCATACCCTTTTGTATATTTTTAAGCCCCAAATAAAATAAAATTTAAATTTAAGCCTAAAATATTAAAATATAGCAAACATGATGTCACAGCCATCTTTAACGACTGCCACCGCCACCACCAACCACCACCTCCGACGACCGCCGCCACCAACCACCACCTCCAACGACCGCCGCCACCAACCACCACCTCCGACGACGACCGCCGCCACCAACCACCACCTCCGACGATCGCCGCCACCAACCACCACCTCCGACGACCGCCACCACCAACAAACACCTTCGTCGGCGACCACCACCGCCACCACCAACCACCTCCGCCAGTGACCACCATCAGCAGCAGAAACCACCGCCGCCGGAAACCACCACCTCCATCGCCGGCGGCCACCACCGCCTCCCACCAATAATATATGGATGTGTAATCTGAAGTTACACATGCAACGAGCATGTGTATCCAGAAGTTACACATGGATATGGCATGAAAGGGTTACACATGTGTAAGCAGAAGTTACACATGCATATAACATTTGTATCCAAAGGTTACACATCCATATGGCATGTGTAATGAGAAGTTACAAATAAAAAAAATAGACATAAAAAAGTAAACATAAAAAAATACATGTATTACACTTTAAGATTTATTTACAATAATTTCTTAGCATGTGTAACTTTTAGTTACACACGCATCTGTCTAGTGTAACTGGGAGTTACATATGCATCTATCTAGTGTAATTGAAATTTACACAACACTATGCACACTTTCAACAACATTTATCCTACAAACTACCACCATGGCTCATTTCATCATTATCTACTAGCATCAATTCGACAAATCCTTTGCAATAGCAACATACATTGGCAACTCTGCACCTGTTTATCCTAACATGCATCTAGCATGCAATATTGAGTTCTCAGACTCAAGCCATAACTTACCACATATCAATTCCATCGTAACCCATGTCCTGCAACTGAAACCAACACCAATAAACTGAATTATGTATCATTTCAGGTTTACTCAAACTTTTACACATATAATTAGCACATGTAACTAGCAGTTACACATTCAATTAGCATGTGTAACTTGCAGTTACATATCCAATTGGCATGTGTAACTAGTAGCTACACGACTTCAGAATCTGGTCTTGGAGATAATCTACTATATGCAATTAGTTTGCGTACCCGTAAAGTATGAAGGCGGTCAAACTTCAAAAGCTAACAGTTCCTACAAAATTATGCAATTATGTATATTTCATTTTGTTGTCCATACACTACTTTCGCTATGGACTTGCTATGGACTTAAACTGGTTAACGTAGTTTCACTAGTTAGTCCTACATTTACTTAAACAAACCATTTCCATTACTTACCTATAGGCAGAGATATATAGGGGCATCTGGATTTTCTTGTAGTAGCATTAACTTATCACCTAGATCATCATTGACAACAAGTCGATCGTTTTTGTTGTTTCATGAACAATTGCTCTAAATTCTCAATCACTAACTGAACCTGGATCATTCAAAGTGGAGTTATTATACAAGATTACAAGTAACTACTTAGGTTTAATCATACACAATACTACTACTTGTGAAAGGCGTACTAATTTGGCAACTGCTTGTGTAAAAACTATATGTAAGTAAAATCTATGTAACTTGAAGTTACACATTCAATCAGCAGGTGTAACTAGAAATTACACATCAAATTAGCTTGTGTAACTAGAAGTTACACATCTAATTAGCTTGTGTAACTAGAAGTTACACATACTTTTGCATACTACTGAGAAATGATGACAGAGTTAATCCATAAGTACAAGTCTAGCTAAGGGTTCAGTGCAGGCTGGAAGCCAAATACACACTATGAATACTGAAAAGAAAAAAAACTGTGAATTATTATGTATAACGTACAATATCTAGAGTGAAAACCCTTCAATCTGGCTTTTGTCATTCTTCGTACATGAGATCGAGAGTGAATGTAGTTTGGTTTGCAGCTGATGAATCCATCTTCAACCAACTTCCTAATGTGTTTCCCTGCACAAGACAACACAAAACCAGTAAATTCAACCAAAAATAATCATAACATAGATACAAACCAGTAGATCCACATAGCATGTGCAACTAGCAGTTACATATTCGGTTAAAATGTGTAACTATAAGCTACACATTCAATTAGCATGTGTAACTTGCAGATACACATGCATCTGAATTGTGTAACCTCAAGTTACACATACTGTAAAGCAAAAAACAACATGTTTACATCATCAATTTGAAGTTGTTCTTCTGAAACAACATTGTTTCTTCATCCTATTCTCAGTATCAAACAAAAAAACTCACAACAAATTCACAAAAAACAACAGAAAAATACAAATTCCATGCTAAAAATACAACAAGATATATATGTGTAACCTCAAGTTACACATACTTTAAAACAAAAAACAACATGTTTACATCATCAATTTGAAGTTGTTCTTCTGAAACAACATTGTTTCTTCATTCTCTTCTCAGTATCAAACAAAAAAACTCACAACAAATTCACAAATTCACAAAAAACAACAGAAAAAATACAAATTCCATGCTAAAAATACAACACGATATATATGTGTAACCTAAAGTTACACATACTGTAAAACAAGAAACAACATGTTTACATCATCAATTTGAAGTTGTTCTTCTGAAACAACATTGTTTCTTCATCCTCTTCTCAGTATCAAACAAAAAACTCACAACAAATTCACAAATTCACAAAAAATAACAGAAAAATACAAATTCCATGCTAAAAATACAACAGGATATATATGTGTAACCTCAAGTTACACATACTGTAAAACAAAAAACAACATGTTTACATCATCAATTTGAAGTTGTTCTTCTGAAATAACATTGTTTCTTCATCCTCTTCTCAGTATCAAACAAAAAAACTCACAACAAATTCACAAATTCACTAAAAACAAAAGAAAAATACAAATTCCATGCTAAAAATACAACAGGATATATATGTGTAACCTCAAGTTACACATATTGTAACAAAAAACAGCGCATGTCTACATCGATTTGAAGTTGTTCTTCTGAAACAACAAAATAATTGTTTCTTCATCCTCCTCTCAGTATCAACAAAATATAAACAACAAATTCTCGGATCGGACATGCAAGAACAACAAATAATCGGGAAAAAAAATTGACAAAAGTTTTGAAATCAAACCAAAATAAGATTCGTACCTAGAAGCAACGAGAGTTAAATCATCAAATATATATTGGACAAGAAATCATTTTTTAAGAACAGGTAACATTAGAGTTTGATAAATCAGTTCAAAAACTAATTACCAAACGTAGTGAATTTCACTTCTTAATCATGATATATAAACATTATTGTGATTTGTAAACATACCTTGTAAGAAATCTAACTTTAAAAGAAATTAAAATTATCCGATCTCACTGATCTCATATGGGTAAAGGTATTAGAACACGCCGATTATGGATCTAAAATCAGATTTAAGTTTAGAGAAAAATTGGAAGATTTATCAAACCTCAACGGATGAACCGTAAAAAAGATTTCACAAAAAAAATCGAATAAATTAGATCAAACTTAAGAGAAAGATAAGATGATTACAGATCTAAAATATGATTATAAATCGGATCGAAAATTCGAAGTAAAATAAAATTAATTAACATTTTGAAACCGTAAATCAACATTTTGAAATATTCATTTTGTTTAAAACACAGCGAGATTTAAAATAGAATCAAATATAGAGGTGAGAAACTTATCTTGTTCTTCCGATTTGTTGTTGACCGGAGCTAATCGAACATAGAAATTAACCTTTCGAAGTAATCTTGATTGTTGGAAGATTTAATCATTGAATCGAGTATAAATCTATAATATCATCGGTATATAAAATAGCATAGATTCGATTGAGATAATTATTTTCCTCCTCTCCGTAGAACGGCGCCATGAACAACATCTCTCTGCTTGTAAACCAAAAATCTCTTTAGAGTGGAGAGAGAAATTGAAAAAGAAAATGAAACCGAAAATGAAAGCTAGACCTAGTTTTATTACCTATATATATACTAAAGGGTAGTTTTGGCATTATGAAATAATTTTTTTTATTAATAAGCCCTGAATTTTAAAGTTTTGGTCCTAGCAATATCATTTTCTTAAAGTATGGAGTTGACAATGAATGATCCATTTTGTGGGGCTTATAAATGTTGAACCTATATAGTAGGGGGTTCTAGTATTTTTCACTTTTAAGAATGCGATGACTGGGGTAGCCGAGGAGAAAAATGACTTATGTGATGTAATTTCGCAGAATGAACGTACTCGTGAGGCTTCCTCAGTTTCTGTTATATTACTGTGATTTCGCGCAAGTTATGTCATTCTGATCTTTTTATCATTTGTTTTTTTGTAGAGACTGAACTTTCGCTTCACCGAGAAGTTACCGTTTTGAGGAAATTACTTGAGGATTCTCAAGGAGAGATGGTTAAGGCTCATGGTTCTTCTTCCAGGCATCTTTCCGTAGATACTTTTGTAGGAGCAGAATATCGAAACACTTACATATTAGCGAAATTATAACCAGTATATATTTGCGAACACTTCGCAGAATGTTTAAAGAGTGATGTAACAAGTGACATCAGCCAAATCATGAAGAAAATGTGAATGCTTTGCGAAAATGAAGAAACTTGCGAAGAAAACTTTTACAAGATTGCGAGAACGACGCAAGCCAGATCCGAAAATAAATGTTGTCTTAGTTGTCGTCCACTATGTAATACCCTATATATATAGCCGAGCAATTTTGAGAGAGGGAGAATTTTTTTGAGTAAGAATTAGAGAGCAAGTAGGAGAGAGAAAGTCTGAGAGTAATTGTGATTTTCTTTTATTTTTATATTTCTGTAAAATCTTTCAGAAACTTTAATAAAATTTTAGATTACAATTCTTGAAATTAGAGTAATATTTGTGTGATTCTAATATATAGGGTGTAGTTGTAGGATTTCTTGCAACTACATAATAGCGTTAGAAACAGGGACTTGAAGAAATTTCCTGTTGATTTGAAGATTTGGAGAGTGTTTGATGATAAGATCGAAATTTACTAGTTGCGATTCGGAAGAATTTCGAACAATTGTTGAAAAGTGTGAATAGATTTAAACAGAGTGTTGCAATTGACAAAAATGGTGATGAGAAGCAAGAGAATCGCTGGAAGGAGAAGAAATGAAGCAGGAGAATCTTCAAGAATGGGAGCCAGAACAATGGAGAAGAGCGAGTTCAACCACCAATTCAGCAGGTTTTGATGGTTGTCTTTAGTTAAGGGTTAAAATCGTAAAACGATAAACCCTAGCAGACACTTAAAACAAACATTTACTAGGCGCATTAATAAAAGCTATTAATATGTCCCTAATAATTACTAGGGTATATTTTTTCAAATTAGGGTTACGACAAACCAAACCCTAATTCACCACGCGTGCCAATGGTAAATCATGCCAGCCACGCCTAGCCCAAGCTAGCCGCGCCATGCCAATCGCACCGTGTCATGGCCCTAGCTATGCTAGCCGCATCTCGTGTGCCAATGGCAAATCATGCCAGCCACACCCTGCCGCGCCAAAGCATGCCAACCATGCTAGCCGCACCCCGCGTGCCAATGGAAAATAATTCCATCCACGCCTAGCCCAAGCTAGCCGCGCCATGCCAATCGCACCGTGCCATGGCCCTAGCTATGATAGCCGCATCTCGTGTGCCAATGGAAAATCATGCCAGCCACACCCTACCGCGCCAAAGCATGCCAACCATGTTATCCGCACCCCGGGTGCCAATGGAAAATCATGCCATCCACGCCTAGCCCAAGCTAGTCGTGCCATGCCAATCGCATCGTGCCATGGCCCTAGCTATGTTAGCCGCATCTCGTGTGCCAATGGCAAATCATGCCATCCACACCCTACCACGCCAAAGCATGCCAACCATGCTAGACGCACCCCGCATGCCAATGGAAAATCATACCATCCATGCCCAGCCTAAGCTAGCCGCGCCATGCCAATCGCACCATGCCATGGCCCTAGCTATGCTAGCCGCATCTCGTTTGCTAATGGCAAATCATGCCAGCTACACCCTACCGCTCCAAAGCATGCCAACCATGCTAGCTTCACCCCGCGTGCCAATGGTAAATCATGCCAGCCACGCCTAGGCCAAGCTAGCCGCGCCATGCCAATTGCACCATGCCATGGCCCTAGCTATGCTAGCTGCACCCTGCGTGCCAACGACAAATCATGCCATCCACGCCTAGCCCAAGCTTGCCGAGCCATGCTAGCCACGTCTCGTGTGCCGATGGAAAATCATGACAGCCACACCTAGACCGAGCTACTTGCGCCATAACTTGGCCCTATCCACGCCATGCACCCATGGAAAATCTTTGGCCCCATATGCCAACCTAGCTACGCCGAGGCATGCCATGATAGCCTGGCCATGACGCTGTCCCTCATGAAATCTTCTTGAGTCTTTCTTTCAGGATATCCTCCCCCTCCCCCCGAACGAGTTCAAAACCTAAATATCCTCGCGTAAGGAGATATGAAATTCTTTTCCGGTTAATTTGAGGGGCGGATCATCAAAATCCGAGTCCGTACTAAAATTCTGTAGTGGTTCTAGTGAAGGGAACCGATTAGGGTTTCTAAACCAAATTGAAGAAAGGCACCCATCAACGGTTTCCCTTCAATCCCAGGAGAAAATCTTGGCCGTATAAAGTCTCCTCATGACTTTATCCCTAGCTTGGTCACGTACCTAGCCAAGCTATCCAAGCCATGCCTCGCTATGGCCCCTCATGTCACGCCACCCTACTGGCCTTCCCCATGTGGCTACCAAATTGAATCCAGGCGCCCATCGGTTTCCCTTCAATCCCATGAGAAAATCCTGGACGTATAAAGTCTCCTCATGACTTTATCCCTAGATTGGTCACGCACCTAGCCAAGATATCCGCGCCATGCTAAACACGCCTCACCATGTCCCTTCATGCCGCGCCACCCTACTTGCCTTC
The DNA here is from genome assembly GCA_023529315.1 of Papaver bracteatum. Taxonomy (NCBI): domain Eukaryota; kingdom Viridiplantae; phylum Streptophyta; class Magnoliopsida; order Ranunculales; family Papaveraceae; genus Papaver; species Papaver bracteatum. The sequence goes on from JAJJWX010000029.1 coordinate 22,508, forward strand.
CCCATGCGGCTACCAAATTGAAGCCAGGCGCCAATGAACGGTTGCCCTTCAATCCCAGGAGCAAATCCTGACCGTATAAAGTCTCCTCATGACTTTATCCCTAGGTTGGTCACGCACCTATCCAAGCTACCCGCTCCATGCTAAACATGCCTCACCATGGCCCTTCATGCCGCACCACCCTACTGGACTTCCCCATGCGGCTACCAAATTGAGGACAGGCGACTATCAACGGTTTCCTTCAATACCAGGAGCAAATCATGGCCGTCTAAAGTCCCCTCACTTCTTTAGACCCGAAACCATAGCTTGGTCGCGCACCTAGAGCCCATGGCAAACCCTTGGCCCCTCATGCCAAGTCTGAACTCACCCTAGCCGTTCCACCCTGTTGTACCTCGGTACACGGCTACCAAAGCGAAGGCATGCAACGATCAACGGTTGCCCCTCCTTTCAAGATGCAACATCTCGACCGTCGAAGGTCACCTGGCTAGAAAGTTCCTCAAGCTCGACTTGCCAATCCACAACAACATTTTGAAAATCTTCCAAAACGTTCGAGACATCAACACAAATTGGGGATGCTCATTAGGGTTTTGGTTTGGTGGTCTATAGCGTGCGGCATACACAAATGCCCGTTTCAAGATAGTGTAATGGGAGTAAGGCGGTCAGTAAATGAAAGAAGCAACGGTGAAACGCTCCTCCATAATGGGACATCAATTCTATTAAATCCCATCAATGTCAAGCATTACCACCTCTTCCCATTTAACTCACCCGTTTCCTTCTATTATGAGGCCAGAGTACGTTTATTTCTTGACTTGTATAAATAGGCTTACCTATTTCCACCAGAACACAAGTTCTTGGTCAGGAGAAAAACATCGCACTCAGAAAAGAAACTCTTGTTAGATTTCCCAAAGCTTTCACCTTCTGATACAAGTCAAGTGATACTCTAGAATTATTCTGGTCTCAACACTCTCTTCGCTTTCCTCCCTAAACCAGCCCTTCTCCTCCACTTTGTGACCGAAGAAAGTCCGGAATGACCATATCTTGTTTTAGGCCGGACTTGTACAGATTGATCTCTCGAACCTATTGCCACGTATACTTTAACTTTCGTTAACCATTTTCTAAAAAAAAAACGGGATGGAAAAGGTCAATAGTGTGTCATTTTATAAACTCTAGAAAAAACAGTGGCAATTTCTTAAACATGAAATCGAAAATGTGGCACTTTATTAAAATCCCCATGATGATTCTCCACAGAAGAAGAAGATTTCCCGTAACAAACCCTTGATGATCCACTGTGTCAGCCCGTTGGCTCTTCTAGGGATAACCTCTGTTCAAGCCCAGAGCGAGAAGCCAATCAATATTTCTCCGCGACCTGTCTCCATTATCGCAGCAGATACTTTGCATGCGAATGAAGGCTTCCCTCGGGTTCTACTATTAATGGAGATCGTTCTGTTTCCCCTTCCGTTAGTGTGGGAGACCCTGTCGCGTGCTCTATCCTTGATAACGTGAGTGCAAAAGATGATAAGACTGCAAATTTTATTGCAGTTGTGGAGGTTTCTCAATGGACTAAGTTGGCTTCCCATGCGCTTGACATATCTCATCCTAAAGTTGATTCTAATTCGTCTCAACTTTCTAGGGCGTGAAAGACTCACCGCCCTTGCCTCTCTTTGTATGGTTTCATTTTACTCGTGCCGTTTTCCTCTGTGCATTCCTGTATCGATCCTAATTATTTAAAATTTTCCTAGAATTTCGTCGTCGTTTGGTCGAAATAGAGGAATATTGCAAGTCTAATCAAGTCGTTGCCGATTTAAAGAAACAAGTGTCTGATCTTACTGTTGAGGCTAAGGATGTTGTTAAGCTTCGTACAAAGAATGAAGAGCTTAAAGGTGGGACTTTTCACGTCATTCATATCTTATACGTTGCTTTATTTTGTACTTCCCTTCTTGATTTTAGGCTTTTCATACCCAAGATTTAAACCAGAAGCGTATATCCGAATGATATGAGTTTGAATTTTCCGCTAAGGATGCCAAAGATGAGTGTGTCGCCTTGAAGATTCAAATTAGTCAGTTGGAAGGTAATCGTTCGCGCTTACATAATCAAGTAAATGATCTCTAAGTTAGTAATGTAAGTTGGCGTACTCGGTCGGATCAATATAGTTCCTAGAAGGGTCATCTCGTTAGGGATCTAGAGGTATCCAACATTTTGAATCGTGCTCTTCTTGATGAGAATCACACTCTGTCCGAAGATAACCGTAGTTTGAAGGATAATAATCTTGCATTTGATGGCGCGTACTATAGGCTTCAACGGGATCGTCATCTATTGGAGAATTCCCTTCAATCTCAGAAGAATGATGTTAATGACTTGGCGTCGAAATTGAGAAAGCTATCATATGAGAATGATGAACTTCATAAGAGTAGGGATAAAGTTTTTGAGTATTTAGAGTCACTTCAAGATGTTAACCGCCAATTGATGGTTTCATGTAATGCGTTGATTAGACAGAATGATTCTCCAGTTTTTGGTGAGGCAGATGTGCTTGTTAATTCGGGCGGTAGTTTTGACGAATCCATGAGCGTTTTTAAGAATGCGATGACTGGGGTAGCCGAGGAGAAAAATGACTTATGTGATGTAATTTCGCAGAATGAAGGTACTTGTGAGGCTGCCTTAGTTTCCGTTATATTACTGCGATTTCTCGGAAGTTATGTCATTCTGATCTTTTTATCATTTGTTTTTCGTAGAGACTGAACTTTCGCTTCACCGAGAAGTTACCGTTTTGAAGAAAAGACTTGAGGATTCTCAAGGAGAGCTAGTTACGGCTCATGGTTCTTCTTCCAGGCATCTTTCCATAGATACTTCTGTAGGAGCAGAATATCGAAACACTTACATATTAGAGAAATTATAACCAGTATATATTTGTGAACAATTCGCAGAATGTTTAAAGAGTGATGTAACAAGTGACATCAGCCAAATCATGAAGAAAATGTGAATGCTTTGCGAAAATGAAGAAACTTGCGAAGAAAACTTTTACAAGATTGCGAGAACGACGCAAGCCAGATCCGAAAATAAAGGTTGTCTTAGTTGTCGTACACTATGTAATACCCTATATATATAGCCGAGCAATTTTGAGAGAGGGAGAATTCTTTTGAGTAAGAATTCGAGAGCAAGTAAGAGAGATAAATTCTGAGAGTAATTGTGATTTTCTTTTATTTTTATATTTCTGTAAAATCTTTCAGAAACTTTAATAAAATTTTAGATTACAATTCTTGAAATTAGAGTAATATTTGTGTGATTCTAATATATAGGGTGTAATTGTAGGATTTCCTGCAACTACATAATAGCGCTAGACACAGGGACTTGAAGAAATTTCCTGTTGATTTGAAGATTTGGAGAGTGTTTGATGATAAGATCGAAATTTACTAGTTGCGATTCGGAAGAATTTCGAATAATTGTTGAAAAGTTTGAATAGATTTAAACAAAGTGTTGCAATTGAAAAAAATGGTGATGAGAAGCAAGAGAATCGCTGGAAGGAGAAGAAATGAAGCAGGAGAATCTTCAAGAATGGGAGCCAGAACAATACAGAAGAGCGAGTTCAACCACCAATTCAGCAGGTGTTGATGGTGGTCTTTAGTTTAGGGTTAAAATCGTAAAACGCTAAACCCTAGCAGACACTTAAAACAAACATTTACTAGGCGCATTAATAAAAGCTATTAATATGTCCCTAATAATTACTAGGGTATATTTTTTCAAATTAGGGTTACGACAAACCAAACCCTAATTCACCCCGCGTGCCAATAGCAAATCATGTCAGCCACGCCTAGCCCAAGCTAGTCGTGCCATGCCAATCGCACTGTGCCATGGCCCTAGCTATGCAAGCCGCGTCTCGTGTGCCAATGACAATTCATGCCAGCCACACCCTGCCGCGCCAAAGCATGCCAACCATGCTAGACGCACCCCGCGTGCCAATGGAAAATCATGCCATCCACGCCTAGCCCAAACTAGCCGCGCCATGCCAATCGCACCGTGCCATGGCCCTAGATATGCTAGCCTCATCTCGTGTGCCAATGGCAAATCATGCCAGCCACACCCTACCGCGCCAAAGCATGCCAACCATGCTAGCCGCACCACGTGTGCCACTGGAAAATCATGCCACGCCTAGCCCAAGCTAGTCATGCCATGGCCCTAGATATGCTAGCCGCATCTCGTGTGCCAATGGAAAATCATGCCAGCCACACTCTACCACGCCAAAGCATTCCAACCATGCTAGCCGCACCCCACGTGCCAATGGAAAATCATGCTAAGCACGCCCAGCCTAAGCTAGCCGCGCCATGCCAATCGCACTGTGCCATGTCCCTAGCTATGATAGCCGCATCTCGTGTGCTAATGGCAAATCATGCCAGCCACACCTTACCGCGCCAAAGCATGCCAACCATGCTAGCTGCACCCCGCGTGCCAATGGAAAATCATGTCAGCCATGCCTAGCCAATCTAGCCGCGCCATGCCAATTGCACCATGCCATGGCCCTAGCTATGCTAGCTTCACCCCGCGTGCCAACGACAAATCATGCCATCCATGCCTAGCCCAAGCTAGCCGCGCCATGCTAACCACGTCTCGTGTGCCGATGCCAAATCATGCCAGCCACACCTAGCCCGAGCTAGTTTCTCCATAACTTTTCCCTAGCCACGCCATGCACCCATGGAAAACCTTTGGCCTCATATGCCAACCTAGATACACCGAGGCATGCCATGATAGCCTGGCCATGCCGCTGTCCCTCATGAAATCTTCCTGAGTCTTGCTTTCAGGATATTCCCCTCCCCCCGAACGAGTTCAAAACCTAAATATCCCAGCGTACGGAGATATGAAATTCTTTTCCGGTTAATTTGAGGGGCGGACCATCAAAATCCGAGTCCGTACTAAAATTTTGTAGTGGTTCTAGTGAAGGGAACCGATTAGGGTTTGTAAACCAAATTGAAACCAGGCGCCCATCAATCCGAGGAGAAAATCTTGGCTTTATAAAGTCTCCTCATGACTTTATCCCTAGCTTGTTCACGTACCTAGCCAAGGTAGCCACGCCATGCCTCGCCACCCTACTGGCCTTCCCCATGCGGCTACCAAATTGAAGCCAGGCGCCCATCGGTTGCCCTTCAATCCCATGAGCAAATTCTGGCCGTATAAAGTCTCCTCATGACTTTATCCCTAGCTTGGTCACGCACCTAGCCAAGCGATCCACGCCATGCTAAACACGCCTCACCATGGCCCTTCATGCCGCGCCACCCTACTTGCCCTCCCCATGCGGCTACCAAATTGAAGCCAGGCGCCCATGAACGGTTTCCCTTCAATACCAGGAGCAAATCCTGGCTGGATAAAGTCTCCTCATGACTTTATCCCTAGGTTGGTCACGCACCTAGCCAAGCTAGCCGCGTCATGCTAAACATGCCTCACCATGGCCCTTCATGCCGCACCACCCTACTGGCCTTCCCCATGCGGCTACCAAATTGAGGCCAGGCGACTATCAACGGTTTCCCTTCAATCCCAGGAGAAAATATTGGCCGTCTAAAGTCCCCTCACGACCTTAGACCCGAAACCATAGCTTGGTCGCGCACCTAGCGCCCATGGCGAACCCTTTGCCCCTCATGCCAAGTCTGAACTCACCCTAGCCGTGCCACCCTGTTGTACCTCGCTACATGGCTACCAAAGGGAAGGCGTGCAACGATCAACGGTTTCCCCTCCTTTCAAGATGCAACATCTCGACCATCGAAGGTCACCTGGCTAGCAAGTTCCTCAAGATCAACTTTCCAAGACACAACAACGTTTTACATATCTTCCAAAATGTTCAAGACATCAACACAAACTGGGGGATGCTCATTAGGGTTTTGGTTTGGTGGTCTATAGCGTGCGGCATACACAAATGCCCGTTTCAAGATAGTGTAATGGGAGTAAGGCGGTCAGTAAATGAAAGAATCAACGGTGAAACGCTCCTCCATAATGGGACATCAATTTTATTAAATCCCATCAATGTCACGCATTACCACATCTTCCCATTTAACTCACCTGTTTCCTTCTATTATGAGGCCATAGTACGTTTCTTTCTTGACTTGTATAAATAGGCTTACCTATTTCTACCAGAACACAAGTTCTTGGTCAGGAGAAAAACACCGCACTCAGAAAATAAACTCTTGTTAGCTTTCCCAAAGCTTTCACCTTCTGATACAAGTCAAGTGCTACTCTAGAATTATTATGGTCTCAACACTCTCTTCGCTTCCCTCCTTAAACCATCCCTTATCCTCTACTTTGTGACCGAAGAAAGTCTGGAACGACCATTTCTTTGTTTAGGCCGGACTTGTATAGATTGATCTCTCGAACTTAAAAGTACTCCCTTGTAGTACATTATTTAGGGTTTAAACTATTTCTCACCTTCACACCTGCAATTACCAAAACCGGTGGAAACTATTTTCACCTATAAATAGCAGGTACCAGTACAAGGTGGAAATATTGATCATGATAGAGTCATCGTACACACTTAGCGGATAGATTCAACAGAGGAAATTGAAGAAACACAGCAATTGAGATGACAAGAGATAGAAAGAGAAGTAGAAGGAGGAATAAATCATGGAGATAGAGAGAATGAAATGTTAGAGATATTAAGACCAAGGATATTGGAAGAAAGAAGATTATAAGCAGAAGAACGTGCGAATTTAACACATCAGAATTATGAATTGAGAATGAAAAATATAAGATTACAAAATACAAGGTCAAGGAGTACCACAAGATCACATTCAAGACCAATTAGAAGAGAAATAAGTCGGAATTCGATTGTGGTGGGTAATGCTGAGAATATTTGGGAAGATGTGCAAAATCTTGATAAAGGAATTCGCGAAGAAAGAACAATAGCTGAAGATAGTTACGTACAACATGGTGAAAATTATCAAAATGAGCAAAGTAACAGAAATTAGAGGAATGAACATCATCAAGAACGAAATAATCAAAATGGCGAAGAAAATCGAGAAGAGGGAAAGAGGATACTATATGGGAGAAAAATACAAAGAAATCAACAACCTACTAAAGATGATATTGAGAGGCATAATGTCGCACAAGCACGTATAGCTTGCAAAAGAGAACGAATAAAAAGGAGGATGAAAACTGAAGAATAAGAGTTCCAGGAGGCAATACGCCGGAATAATCATGATAACCAAGAAAGGATACGTGAACATTACCATAACAATGATAACATTGAGGAAGAAATTGATAGAATAAAAGAAAGGGAAGAAAGGCAGAACAGAGAAGTAGTGAGGAATGAACAAGGTCGCAGAAGATAAAATGAGAGGCATAATAATGTGCGAACACACGCAAGGAATGAAAGAGAAACTGATGAAGAGAAAATACTAGATGATGCAAGACAACAACGACATGAGCGCAGAAAAAGAGAAACAAGGTTGAAGAGACCAATGGACCAAGGACCAGTTACGAATGAGAAAATCTTGAGAGAATTAGCGGAGATGAGGGGAATGCTCAATAATAGAAGATAATGAGACATAAAACAATTAGGGAAAACACCATTTACACAAGAAGTGCAGTTAAGAGGAATACCACCAAAGTCCAATCTTCCTTCCTTAACTAGCATCTTCGATGGAACAACTTGTGCAGTCCAGCACGTTAAAGATTTTGTGAGATCTATGTTACAATGGGAAAACCATGATGTTGTATTGTACAAATACTTTGCGTCAACCTTGACAGGAGAGGCGTTGAAATGGTTTGAAGGTCTGCCAAGGAATACGATAGCATCTTTCTACCACTTACAGACAGTATTCTTGGGAGCTTATATAAGTAACAATTCATCGTGACCGGGAATTGAAGATGTATTTGGATTGAAGCAAGGGGTTGGTGAAAGTTTAAATAACCTAACCATGATATGGAAGACAATGTATAGTGAAATAGATAGTCAGGTAGATGAAACATACCTTATTTTATCGTTCATTAATACAATGTACGTACCAAATTTGTTGTATGTTCAAATATTCAGAGTCAAGAATACAATCACAATAACTGAGTTGGGGGAGTATCAAGAGGAATATATAGCTCTTGAGGAATAGAAGAATGAAATGGAGTCGTATCCAATTGCGAACATAAGCTCAAAGGTGGCGAACGCCAGTTTACTGTCGAAGTTAACAAATGCAGTAGCTAACACTTCGCAAGGACAACAAGGAAAGATGATAATTCAAAGTCAACAGAAACTAGTGGCAATAGGAAGTCGTGATCAAGAAGAGTTTGATAAAGAATGAGGATTTTATAGTCGATGAGGTAATAACAAGATTCAGAGGCTTGATTAACCGCAAGAAACGTATGGGGGTCAGAAACAAAATTATTACAAGGGGCAGGGAACCAAAAAAGTAGTTTGGGAAGAAATAATAATGCCACCTCTAAATGCTAGTGTGGAAAAGATATGGGAATCCATAATCTTGATGGAGAATATCCCAGCACCATGGAATATGGGGATTGAACCACCATCAATATATAGAAGTCGATAATTCTGTGCATATCATCACTTCCACTGAAATACAACAAATGGTTGCAGAAATGTTATGAGAATTATTCTTAGAATGATAGATCAAGAGAAGTTGAACCATTTTATGATAATAAAAACACCATTACCACCACCACCAAAAGATCGCAGAGCAAATACAACAAAAAGAGAAGACACATTTCTAATTGAAGTTGGTGCAAAGGCAAAGAATCTATTATGTAATTCAATTGTACATTCGTACAAAACAATAGAATATTTTCACGATAATGTTCTGAGCATAGTTTTCGCAAGGGATGTTGATGGAAGAGAAATTATGAACATTACGAAAGTTTCGCCACTAAAAGAATGGAAAAAACAATTTATTTCCTTCGCAGCAGAAGAGATCCCATAAGGTGGAGAAATGCATGATAATCCTTTGGTAGTAAGGTTAGAGATCAACCCAAAACCAAGTGATTATGAAAATGAGGATTCATGGGCAATTAATAGAATATGGTGTTTTGTTATTTGTGTTCTTCAGTTATGCAGCTGCAGGATGGTATTCTCTGAAGCTCTGGTTATCGCTCTGTTATGCTCTAAACTCTCCCAAACTCTCTGTAGCCTCTCTGTGACACCCAAACACCCTTTATATACTCTCATGCACAAAAAATCTCCTCCATAACTCCAAATATTTCTCCATTACTCAGCATTAAGGAAAATATTTCGGGAATATTTTCTTACCCTTTTTAATCTCCTTTGAGCCTTGATTTGCTTCAAACACACTCTCTACACGCTGAGTCATCATCCAGTAGTGGTATAACATAGAGTAGAAACATGAAAACCTCTCGAACACACACTTAGAACTCGGAATGGACTAACCATAACCCGTGGCACTCTGTTTCCTTCTCTCGGATTATCTGACCAAATTCAGTCGAACCAAAGGCATTTACCAAGCCTAATACGCCCAATCACGTCATCCCTAAGAGTTTTAGCCGTTGAGTCTCCTTCTAGCACGTCCAAAACTAGAACCAAAAATATGTTCTTCTGCAGCTACCATTTCCCGCCAAAACTGAAACTTTGAATGGTAGGGATGGTGTGCCCCAATCCAAAATTCAGGTGCCTTTATCATCTTGGGTGACCTGGGATGCCCCTTATCCATATTGAGGGTTCCTTTATTAATTTTCTCCGGGGGGTCCAAATAGCACTTTTTGAGCAACTTTTTCCACACAAGTGTATTTCTCCAAAAACACCTACACAAACATAAAAACACCAAAATAAGTACAAAAATCAAGCACTAACAATAGAGATATTGAGGACAATTCAGACACAAAAATGTGTCTATCATTGGCCAATTTCATTATTAGATTCTTCTTCTTCTCTTTCTCCTTTTTCTTCTTCATCTCCTTCTTCTCTTTCAATTTCTTCTTCACTTTCATTACTATCTGAAATGGCTGGAAGAGTTACATTTTCTGAAATTTCCTCTTCTAGACAAGGATATCTAGAACAAGGAATATTGTTGTCATTGCAGACCTTTGTAATGGTTCGATTGCGAAAGTGAAGAGCATCATTCTCAAAATTGGAAACAGTGAGCTTCAATTGATTCTTGAGTCTGCGACATTTATCATCGCGAGCAGAAAAGTCTTTCACCAGTTGAGCTTTGGCTTCTTCGAGATCTTTATTTTTCGCCTTCATTTCTTCAATCTTCTTGCGAAATTCTCTCTCAGAATCTGCGAACATCTAATAGCAAGTTAACAATTTGATTAAAGATTTTGAGAAAGAACAGTTAAAAAGGAAGCAAAATTAACAACCTTCTTTATTAGAGATCAGATCTCTAACCAAGGCCGCATGATCATCTTAGAGACTAACGTTTACACCTAAGTCATTTCTGGCATTATTTAAGACTTTCGTAGCGCAAGCGAATTCATCATCACTATTTATGAGGAGACAGGAGCGGACTTGATTTTCTCTTTCGACTAGAACAGCATTTCTGCGGTTAACTTTATCTCGCTCAAGTTGGGTTTCGATAAGCGTTTTATGGAATTTATCTAAAGTTTGAGCACCTTGGTTACTGATGCGGTCTTTTTCATCTATAAGATTGCTATTTTTATCTCTTAACTTATTAATTTCTTCTTTAGAATTAAGGTAGAGATGCTTAAAATAATTGGCTGAGATCAAACTGGATCTATGGTCTATTTCTAAAAGGCGGTGTTTAGATCTGAGTTCATTCAAGGAAAGAGATTTATTTCTCTCATTGGAGAAACTGTTCAAGGAAGCGTTAATATGTTCAAGAAGGGTGCCATCATCTATGAAATTGGGAAAGGAATGAAGAGTTATGGCTTCATCGGAGAGACCATAGATGTCTGCAAAAGTGATTACTCAAATAAGGGAAAATGAAAGGGAAAAAGGAATTGAAGGAGAGAAGAAAAATTACATACCATACAGTTGGTTATTTGCATTTTGAAGACTAGATGTCTTATTTTGATGAGTAGAGGACTCAACTTCCAACTGATGATTCTTCTTGCGAAGTTCAACGGCTTCAGCTTCTAATTCTTCGTTATTCTTGCGAAGTTGGAGATTTTTCTTTTCAAAATTCTCACATTTTCTTACCAAGTCAGAAGCAACTGCGTAAGAAGCTTTTCCAGCCTGCGAAGAGGAGTAAAATTTGTCAAAATAAGTTATAATTCAGAATTAAAACCAGGAAGAAACAAGGATATGAAGGCTTACCAAGATGTTGAGCGAATTTAAAAAACTTGGAGTCACTGATCTAGAAACTCCACGAAGAGATTCATTATCTTCAAGAAGGGAAACATCACAGATATTCGTAATAGCCTTACAAGTGTTGGTTAGAGGAACATCTCCTATTCATTGAAGAGAATCTTAGAAGATGCTAAATAATTGAGCCATAAAAGAGATAGATGAAGAATCTCCCTTTGCGAAAGAAACGTCATTATCATCAGAACTTTCATCAGAATGAGGTTTTAAAGGATAGGGAGAGCAAGTTTTTATTTTCTTTGAATAAGGGGCAGTTAACTTTTCTTTGCGAAGAAGGCCTTTATTCTTTCCTTTGGTCTTCGCAACTTTCATAGGCTCTTCAAATTCTCCTTCTTCTTCAAATCCAAACTTTACACACGGATAAAGATAAGAAAAAGAGGCAACAATATATTGTTAAAAATTAATAATAAGAAGAGTATTTCTTACTTCATCCGTGATCGAACGTAATACCGCTAAGGTACTTGGCTTCTTAGTTCTGGAGTAGCTAGCTCTCAATTTTTTAATCTGGAAATTTCGCAAGAATTAATATAAAAATAGAACAGAGATATATTGAAGATTATAAATTGAGTGAAATTTGGAAATATACCTCTTCTTGCTTCTCAGGCCAATTGAATACCCATGGTTGATACGTAGCGAGATTCTCAGGTAAAACATGAGAACCATATATATAGGGCCCCATCAGAATTAGTGGAAATACACACTACTTATCATCTTTAGAATGACGTGGGATATTATTCTTGCCAGAATGCCAATCAATATCTTGCATAAGTATTTTTTTTTCATTAGCAATGTTGTCCTTCCTCTTCAATAAAACGCCCCAACGAGTATTATCTTTCTTCATGGGTATTAATTCATAATTATGAAAAAATATTTCCATAGTGTATTTCTCAGCGACTATTTCTAAACTAGCGAACTTTGGATCAATAATTGTTGAAGGATAAAGAGATCCCAAACAAGCACCACGATTGGCGAAATCAAGTAAAAGACGAATGCAATCTCCACTTAGTTGATAGATACCTCGCGAAAATCTCGCATCAGAAATGATTTCATAAAATAAAGGAAGGTTAGGATCATAAAGAGGAATGGGAAGGCCAGCGAGTAGCTGACCTAGCGAAATCAAAACCTCTGCATGATTGCATTGATGATCTGAAAATAATTTATAAGAGAGAATGGATTTAGAACTCTGATTGGGGATGGTGGATAGAGTAAAACCTCTCTCTTTGAAATCCTTTTGAACCCCTTCAAAAGATGTTTCATATTTTTAGCCGCTAGGAGGCATCTTTGAGTATGGGAATAAAGAAGTGAAGATCGAAAGAAGAAGGAAACAGGGAAATAACAGTAGCAGGAGAGGAATTTGCGGAAGAACGATGAAGGAAAGTTGCAGAGAAAGTGAGAAGAAATTTAAAAAAGAAAATATAGAAGAATAAGAAAGATATTTATAGGGAGGAGAAATTATCGAGAAGATAAACTCATTTAATGCGAAGAGTAGACGTGAACGGTTGAGAAGCGACAGTTAAAAAAGACGCGTCAAGAGTTGAATGGAGGAAAAGACACGTGTAATTGATTCTGCGTAGAGTACGGAATATCATACCAGAGGATAAGAATGTGGAAAGATGAGCAGTTGCGGCAGCGGTTGCGGTATTTTGAAGTAAAATTTCTCATATAATTATCTTCTTCGCAGAGAAGACGAGCAGAATATCGCAACATTTACATATTAGAGAAATTATAACCAGTATATATTTGCGAAGACTTCCCAAAATGTTTAAAGAGTGATGTAACAAGTGACGTCAGCCAAATCATGAAGAAAATGTGCATGCTTTGCAAAAATGAAGAAACTTGCGAAGAAAACTTTTACAAGATTACGAGAACGACGCAATCCATATCCGAAAATAAAGTTTGTCTTAGCTGTCGTTCACTATGTAATACCGTATATATAGAGCCGAGCAATTTTAAGAGAGGGGGAATTCTTTTGAGTAAGAATTAGAGAGCAAGTAGGAGAGAGAAATTCTGAGAGTAATTGTGATTATTCTTATATTTCTGTAAAATCTTTCAGAAACTTTAATAAAAAATTAGATTACAATTCTTGAAATTAGAGTAATATTTGTGTGATTCTAATAGGGTGTAGTTGTAGGATTTCCTGCAACTACAACTTTCTTGGTGAATGATCTTTCGCGAGAATGGGACGATTTACAAAAGGAGAAGGGTGAGATGGAATAATCCTATGCTACACTAGCTCAGGAGTATCAATTGTTTTTGGAAAAGGCTGGGCGGAAGTATTGGAAGGAGACCCAAAGCCGAGTGAACCAGGAAACCCAACTTGTATTTGAGTGGGTTTGTTCAAAGCATAATCTTCTACTCAAATAATACCCACAAGTTCTTGGTAGTGATGATGAGGAATCTGAAGCGAGTTTCTCTCAAGGTAAACGTGCTGGTGATGAGGAGAAGCTATCTAAATTACAGGAGCTTGATCATGCTGGTGTTGGTGATATTAAAAAGGATGGTGGCGTCGCGAATGATCTAGTTCGTGATGGCGGTGGTGCTTTGGTACAGACTGGCCATACTTTGCTTGAAGCGACTACTTATCCTTCTGTTGTGCATGTTCCCAAGATTGCTGAGATTGACGCTACCATCTCTTAGGCTTTGTTTCCTTCCTTTAGTGTTGTAACGTTTCTTAAACTTATTTATCCATTTTTATTTGACTAACTGGGTGCTCCCAAGCTAGGGGGTGTGATCTTTCCTTTTAAGTGTGTCTCACTTTCTTTAGTTTATGTGTTGAAAGAGTTATAGTAGAAATAAGAAACCAAAAATTAAAGTATATGGTTCTAGGGTGATGACTGAGAAGGTGGAAAGTATGTAGTTAGAGTATTCCCATATTGCCTCTACTTTCCACCTTCGAAGGAAGGTTTCCGCCTCAAACAATATTCTTGGTTTTAACACGATGTATGGCGTTGAAAAAAAGGGGTAATCATGCGAGAAGGAGTTCATACTTGTGCAAAATAGAATCATGCGAATGTTCTTGCTTAATGCGAACGACATATATATTTATGCTTACGCGAATTTTGAGTTAGGGAGAAAATTAAGTTCATACCTGCCTCTTATTTAGTTGTGGGTAGTGTCTCGCCATCTATATTTCTCCATATCCTTACTTGCATGTACCTTGGTTTCTGTGATTTTTTATTCGAATTCTTGTTCTTCATTTTTAGTAGGATCTTCCTACCTTTATATGTATTATTCTTTCCCCACATAGGGGTTTTATCATATTGGGTGACGAAATCTCAGTTTCATGTGCTCTTGCGAGTCATTGGCCCTCGATCTCACCTTATCTTTATTATCGTATATTTAACCTCGTCCGATTATATCTGTGACAATGAAGTAGGCCTTAAATACTCCCGTGAGTATAAGCCCCGAGCTATTGTCGTCTTGAAAAATTCATCTCCCTAGTGGAGGGTATCGTCCCTTTAATTTCCCCCTGAATTGTCCATATTATTCTTTTCATTGTCAACTAGTTGTTTTCGCTGTCTTATTCCTTCTGCCAAATGGATTTTGGGAACAAGACCACACCCTAGGTGGGTTGCATCGGGACCGAGTATATCGGGTGCTAGGACTCCTTCTACTCCACTGGACATGTTTCAACACCTCTTTTCAGAGAACTTAATCGCTGAGGTGTTCGTTCTTAGTGGCCTCGAGCGGGTAGGCTTTTTATTTCCCCCCGATAGGTTATCTTTGTGCCCCAATAATTGTTCTAGGATTTCCCCTTCCCATGTTCCTAGCCTCTTTAGTTGATGTTTTAATTCATAATTTAGTCGCCCCCTAATGAGGTCTTACTTTGTTTGTCGAATGGACTTTATCGTATGCTTGCATCTTTTCGCCTTGCTGAAGTTATTTTTTTTGTTTCATTGGAAACATTGCACCAAACACATTTTCATTTAATTGCTTCTATTGATACATTATATCATTTTGGGATAGTATTTCTTGATGTACAATCGATTCCATGGATGGGTGAGTGTGTTTTGTCCTTCAATGTCAGTAAGTTCTTATGCTCTATTTCCGCCGATGCTATTGACAATGTATGGTCCTTCCTAGTTCTTCACTCTGGGTTTAACTTTTTTCTTGTATTCGCTAGATAATCTCCGGTAGTAATTTATCATATGTTGTAGTGCAACTCCCTTCTGTCTTTTAGGTCATCAAGTTTGGCTAACATGAGATCAGTATTCAGATTTTTCTCTCATGATTCTCGTTTAGTGGTGGGTATGATGACCTATGTTGGTAATACCGCCTCCATGCCATATGTTAAGCAGAATAGGTACATTCCAGTAGCTTCTCGCCTGGTCCTTCTGTATGCCCATACAGTGTTATCAAGTTGTCTGCACCATCCTTTATGGTGTCCATAAAGTTTCTTCTTTAGTATATCATCCAATGTTTTGTTGGTCGCTTCTGCTTGACCATTACTTTGTGGGTAAAGAGGAGTCGACCTGCCACTCTAAATTTTGAATGCGTTAAATAGCTGTTTATGGGTAAAAATCGTTTCTGCCAATTTTGGTAAATTCGGTAGGTGAGTGAGAAACTGGTTCAAACCTAAACAAATATGCTGCACGTGATCACTTTCTAGATTCGAGAGAACAATTTGTACAAGTCCGGCCTAAACCAAGAAATGGTCGTTCCAGACTTGCTTCAGTCACAAAGTGGAGGATAAGGGTTAATTTGGGGAGGGAAGCAAAGAAAGGTGTTGAGACCAGAATAATTCTGGGAGAGTAGTGTCTCGACTTGTATCATAAAGTGAAAGCTTCGGAAGGTTTCAAGAGATGAAAGCTTTTTGGAGATCTTGAAAAGTATCCTTTTCTGAGAGTGTTGTATTTTTCTCCTGACCGAGACTTGTTGTCTGGTGGAAATAGGTAAGACCTATTTATACATGTCGAGATTGAAACGTACCCTGTCCTCATAAAGGAAGAGAGTAAAGGGTGAAATAATGGGAGGAGGTGGTAACCGTATGGTGTTTATGGGTGAAAAAGTTTTCACCATTATTTCCTCATTTATTTGACCGCTTTATTCCTTTTTACGCTTTCTTAATATGAGCGTAGTGTACGCTGCATGCTGTGACCTCCAAACCAAGACCCTGGAAAATATCCCCCAGTTTGTGTTGATGTCTCGAGTGTTGGTTGCACCTTGAGTGCAAGTGGCGTGTGTGGCATGTGCAGAATGCCTTTGTTGCGGGTTGCACCTTGAGTGCAAACGGAAATGCAAGAGCTGCTAGTGCCGCGTGAAACATGTGTCAATGGCATGTGCGGAATTCCTTGGTGGTAGGTTGCACGTTGAGTGCAAGTTAGCCTACCAGCGAGGGTTTTGGCATGTGCTAATGGCGTATGTGGCCATCAGGGTCATGGCCTGGTAAGAAAAGATACCATCGTGCGTGTTTGGCATGTGCCAATGGCATGCACAGCCATTATGGCCACGGCCTGGTAAGAAAAGCTACCAGCATGCGTGTTTGGCATGTGCCAATGGAAAGCTCGGCCATTAGGGCCAGGGTCTGGTAAGCAAAGCTACCAGAGTGCGTGTTTGGCATGTGCCAATGGCATGCTCGGCCATTAGGGCCACGGCCTGGTAAGAAAATCTACCAGCGTGCGTGTTTGGCATGTGCCAATGGCATGCTCGGCCATTAGGGCCACGGTCTGGTAAGAAAAGCTACCAGCGTGCGTGTTTGGCATGTACCAATAGAATGCTCGGCCATTAGGGACACGGTCTGGTAAGAAAAGCTACCAGCGTGCGTGTTTGGCATGTGCCAATGGCATGCTTGGCCAATAGGGCCACGGCCTGGAAAGAAAAGCTACCAGTGTGCGTGTTTGGCATGTGCCAATGGCGACCGGGAATTGAAGATGTATTTGGATTGAAGCAAGGGGTTGGTGAAAGTTTAAATAACCTAACCATGATATGGAAGACAATGTATAGTGAAATATCTAGTCGGGTAGATGAAACATACCTTATTTTATCGTTCATTAATGCAATGTACGTAACAAATTTGTTGTATGTTAAAATATTCAGAGTCAAGAATAAAATCACAATAACTGAGTTGGGGGAGTATCAAGAGGAATATATAGCTCTTGAGGAATAGAAGAATGAAATGGAGTAGTATCCAATTGCGAACATAAGCTCAAAGGTGGCGAACGCCAGTTTACTGCCGAAGTTAACAAATGCAGTAGCTAACACTTCGCAAGGACAACAAGGAAAGATGATGATTCAAAGTCAACAGAAACTAGTGGCAATAGGAAGTCGTGATCAAGAAGAGTTTGATAAAGAATGAGGATTTTATAGTCGATGAGGTAATAACAAGATTCAGAGGCTTGATTAACCGCAAGAAACGTATGGGGGTCAGAAACAAAATTATTACAAGGGGCAGGGAACCAATAAAGTAGTTTGGGAAGAAATAATAATGCCACCTCTAAATGCTAGTGTGGAAAATATATGGGAATCCATAATCTTGATGGAGAATATCCCAGCACCATGGAATATGGGGATTGAACCACCATCAATATATAGAAGTCGATAATTCTTTGCATATCATCACTTCCACTGAAATACAACAAATGGTTGCAGAAATGTTATGAGAATTATTCTTAGAATGATAGATCAAGAGAAGTTGAACCATTTTATGATAATAAAAACACCATTACCACCACCACCAAAAGATCGCAGAGCAAATACAACAAAAAGAGAAGACACATTTCTAATTGAAGTTGGTGCAAAGGCAAAGAATCTATTATGTAATTCAATTGTACATTCGTACAAAATAATAGAATATTTTCACGATAATGTTCTGAGCATAGTTTTCGCAAGGGATGTTGATGGAAGAGAAATTATGAACATTACGAAAGTTTCTCCACTAAAAGAATGGAAAAAACAATTTATTTCTTTTGCAGCAGAAGAGATCCCATAAGGTGGAGAAATGCATGATAATCCTTTGGTAGTAAGGTTAGAAATCAACCCAAAACCAAGTGATGATGAAAATGAGGATTCATGGGCAATTAATAGAATATTGATTGATACTAGAAGTTTAGTGGATATTCTGTTTTATCATACTTATAAAACTATGGGAGGAAAGGATGAGGATTTGATACCTTCAACTTACAAGATCTATGGCTTTAATGGAACTGCGAACTAGCCAAAAAGAGAGATTGCTATGCAAATTCCTTTGAAAGGATTGTCTTCTGAGAATCAATTTTGTGTTGTTGATGTAGAATCACCATACAATGCTTTAATTGGTCGACCTTGGTTGCACGGAATCCTAGGAGTAGCATCAACCTTCCATCAATGCATCAAATTCCCTCATCCTAGAGGTGTTGGAATTATAAGAGGAGATTGGGTTGAAAGAAAAAAGTGTTATCTTATTAATGTGGAGAAACATGAAGAACGAGCAACTAAGAAGAGAAGTTGGAATCAGAGTATCATAGAAAAACAAAGAAGTAAAAGATTGATGGTGGTTGCGATAGAATGTGGAAGAAATGGGAATGCTGCGAAAGAAAGAATTGACAATGCAGAGCAAGAAGAAAATATTATGCGGAATAAGATCATCAATAGTGTGCGAGAACTCAAAGAGGCACAGATACAAGGTAATAAGGATAAGAAGCTTAAGATGTGAAATGAAAATGAAATTGTTGAACTTGAGAAGAAAAGATGTACTTGAAAGAAATACTTATTGATTAAATAAATCAAAAATAAGAAATTACAGAAATTAGAATGCAGTTAGCGAGAATTTCGCAGAAATTGTGTTTGTCATAAGAGACTAAAGAAATGCGAAAATTTCACAGAAACAAAAAGATAGAGGCGATCTTTCTCTGGCGTGCACCCTAGTTCGCGAAATAAAATTTCGTAAGAGGCAAATGTTAGACCTAAAGTGCGTCATTGGGAGGGTACCTATTTCATGGCTCATGGAAAGGTTACACCGCCCCCGGAACCTAGGTCATGGAGATGTGGGGTCAATAAAGCCCATCCAGGAGAGATACCTTAGATTTTCAACCTAAACTTATGCTTTGGGTTGGACGACTGAGGGTTTCTCCTAAGGAGTGAAGAACTCGATCAAGGCGCAAGAGTGCCCGGGGATTCTGAAGCATACCTTGCCATTATTGACAAGTCTTGGCTATGATGCACTTGGCCCGAAGAAAACCCCATTTAGGGTAAAGTCTCGTAACCATAAGCCATATAGGTAAAAGGGATAAAAGGCTGCGAAAACAACTGGTTGTTGTTAAGACTGGATGGGCGGAGCCAACCTTGTATGTTAGAGGTACGTCTCCTTGAAGGGGAAACCATGGGGAAGATAAGGGCGGCACCCTCCATTAGGGAGCTGATAGTGTCAAAACAGACGCAAATGTCATGAGGCTTTTTACTCATGGGAGTATTAAGGCTTGTCATATTTGTGCAACAATCCTGAAGAGGTAAAAATACTAGAGAAAAGATAAGGCGAGATTAATGGGTCAGTGCACGAATGTGTAAGGACGTCCTGCGATTTCGTCGCAAGACGACAATGTCATGGGGATTTATGTTCGCAAGAGTATATAGGACTGTCATATTGTCGCAAGAAATACATCCTGCAGAGGCAATAATACTAGAAGAAATGATAAGACAAGATCAATGGGTCAATACATGAAAGTGTAAAGACGTCCTGCGATTTTATCGCAAAGAAAAAAGAAACGTGGCGAAATAAGACCTTTACTTAGGAAGGAAAAATAAATCCACACAAGAGAATAATATTGAGAATCGAAAAAAAAAAAAAGGCAAAAATTGTTATTGCGAAATTTTGCAGATAAACACAAATATGATTGCGAGATTGGCGCAGCAGAATACATCACAATATTGCAGCTATAAGTATATGGTAACAATGATAATCTTAGTAAAAATTAACATGCATAACCTTTCATTTGGAGGAAAATAACAGAGGCAAGTATGGGAATGCAAATAACAGACTAAAGAATGTGTTATTTACCACCATATGACAGATTTACGCATGAAGTAAAGTTCATATGTAAATAATTGATTAAACATATAATATTGCGAAAAAGAATTGCTTTGCTAACACATGCAGTTCTATAAGAGACTTTGAAAATTATAGAAGTTCGCCGTTATGGGTTTACATGAGGATCAAAAAATGAGAACAGATATACAAGTGTTGCGAAAAGGGAAAATATTAATGAAGAAGATAAAATCTATTCTTTGTGAGATTCTTCCTCTACTTGGCTGATGTGATCTCAGTAATGTTATAGAAAGTGGTAAATAGAGTTGTCGTTCACTCGGACTCGTTGAAATCGATTTTAGGATTTAATAAAATAAAAATATATACAAAATATTGTCACAGGATATTAGGAATAACCAAGACACTGATTTCACTATTACATATGAATGAATGAATGAATAACGGTAAATAACCCGAAACTCTAATTATCTTTTAAATCCCTTGTTTCTTAATTCACAAATAATCAGGCAAATTCTCAAAAATTAATTGTATCCCCTAAGCATAGATCATTTTAATACAAAGCATAACCTATCTAATTGAATCACAACTAATGAAGAAAATTAAGCAAACAATTAAAAACTCTGCAAAAACAGTGATGGAGTGAATTATAAATTATAAATTAGAGAAAATAAAATAGTTACCAATTATCCATGAGTAAATAGCTTCCTCATTGCCTTGGTTATGGGAGAATTAGCTCATCATCATGTTGAAAACACGCTCAAAAATCATTTTTATTGCTCAAAGGGTGTTTACAAAGATGAAAATGGGAGAAATATAATAAAAATCGGGTTTGTAACAGTTATATTTGTTACAAAACGAGCTGTTACAAAGAATGATACAAATATAGTGTCACTATCACTGTATCTAAACGACCCTCGCGTCTGTGTCGTTATCACTGTTGATAAACGACTGTCTTTGGTGGTGTTTTATTATTTGTGTTCTTCAATTATGCAGCTGCATGATGGTATTCTCTGAAGCTCTGATTATCGCTCTGTTATGCTCTAAACTCTCCCAAACTCTCTGTAGCCTCTCTGTGACACCCAAACACCCTTTATATACTCTCATGCACAAGAAATCTCCTCCATAACTCCAAAGATTTATCCATTACTCAGCATTAAGGAAAATATTTCGGGAATATTTTCTTACCCTTTTTAATCTCATATGAGCCTTGATTTGCTTCAAACACACTCTCTACACACTGAGTCATCATCCAGTAGTGGTATAACATAGAGTAGACACATGAAAACCTCTCGAACACACACTTAGAACTCGGAATGGACTAACCATAACCCGTGGCACTCTGTTTCCTTCTCTCGGATTATCTGACCAAATTCAGTCGAACCAAAGGCATTTACCAAGCCTGATACGCCCAATCACGTCATCCCTAAGAGTTTTAGCCGTTGAGTCTCCTTCTAGCACGTCCAAAACTAGAACCAAAAATATGTTCTTCTGCAGCTACCATTTCCCGCCAAAACTGAAACTTTGAATGGTAGGGATGGTGTGCCCCGATCCAAAATTCAGGTGCCTTTATCATCTTGGGTGCCCTGGGATGCCCCTTATCCATATTGATGGTTCCTTTAGTAATTTTCTCCGGGGGGTCCAAATAGCACTTTTTGAGCAACTTTTTCCACACAAGTGTATTTCTCCAAAAACACCTACACAAACATAAAAACACCAAAATAAGTACAAAAATCAAGCACTAACAATAGAGATATTGAGGACAATTCAGACACAAAAATGTGTCTATCATTGGCCAATTTCATTATTAGATTCTTTTTCTTCTCTTTCTCCTTTTTCTTCTTCATCTCCTTCTTCTCTTTCAATTTCTTCTTCACTTTCATTATTATCTGAAATGGCTGGAAGAGTTACATTTTCTGAAATTCCCTCTTCTAGACAAGGATATCTAGAACAAGGAATATTGTTGTCATTGCAGACCTTTGTAATGGTTCGATTGCGAAAGTGAAGAGCATCATTCTCAAAATTGGAAACAGTGAGCTTCAATTGATTCTTGAGTCTGCGACATTTATCATCGCGAGCAGAAAAGTCTTTCACCAGTTGAGCTTTGGCTTCTTCGAGATCTTTATTTTTCGCCTTCATTTCTTCAATCTTCTTGCGAAATTCTCTCTCAGAATCTGCGAACATCTAATAGCAAGTTAACAATTTGATTAAAGATTATGAGAAAGAACAGTTAAAAAGGAAGCAAAATTAACAACCTTCTTTATTAGAGATCAGATCTCTAACCAAGGCCGCATGATCATCTTAGAGACTAACATTTACACCTAAGTCATTTCTGGCATTATTTAAGACTTTCGTAGCGCAAGCGAATTCATCATCACTATTTATGAGGAGACAGGAGCGGACTTGATTTTCTATTTCGACTAGAACAGCATTTCTGCGGTTAACTTTATCTCTCTCAAGTTGGGTTTCGATAAGCGTTTTATGGAATTTATCTAAAGTTTGAGCACCTTGGTTACTGATGCGGTCTTTTTCTTCTATAAGATTGATATTTTTAGCTCTTACCTTATTAATTTCTTCTTTAGAATTAAGGTAGAGATGCTTAAAATAATTGGCTGAGATCAAACCGGATCTATGGTCTATTTCTAAAAGGCAGTGTTTAGATCTGAATTCATTCAAGGAAAGAGATTTATTTCTCTCATTGGAGAAACTGTTCAAGGAAGCGTTAATATGTTCAAGAAGGGTGCCATCATCTATGAAATTAGGAAAGGAATGAAGAGTTATGGCTTCATCGGAGAGACCATAGATGTCTGCAAAAGTGATTACTCAAATAAGGGAAAATGAAAGGGAAAAAGGAATTGAAGGAGAGAAGAAAAATTATATACCATACAGTTGGTTATTTGCATTTTGAAGACTAGATGTCTTATTTTGCTGAGTAGAGGACTCAACTTCCAACTGATGATTCTTCTTTCGAAGTTCAACGGCTTCAGCTTCTAATTCTTCGTTATTCTTGCGAAGTTGGAGATTTTTCTTTTCAAAATTCGCACATTTTCTTACCAAGTCAGAAGCAACTGCGTAAGAAGCTTTTCCAGCCTGCGAAGAGGAGTAAAATTTGTCAAAATAAGTTATAATTCATAATTAAAACCAGGAAGAAACAAGGATATGAAGGCTTACCAAGATGTTGAGCGAATTTAAAAAACTTGGAGTCACTGATCTAGAAACTCCACGAAGAGATTCATTATCTTCAAGAAGGGAAACATCACAGATATTCGTAATAGCCTTACAAGTGTTGGTTAGAGGAACATCTCCTATTCATTGAAGAGAATCTTAGAAGATGCTAGACAATTGAACCATAAAAGAGATAGATGAAGAATCTCCCTTTGCGAAAGAAACGTCATTATCATCAGAACTTTCATCAGAATGAGGTTTTGAAGGATAGGGAGAGCAAGTTTTTATTTTCTTTGAATAAGGGGCAGTTAACTTTTCTTTGCGAAGAAGGCCTTTATTCTTTCCTTTGGTCTTCGCAACTTTCATAGGCTCTTCAAATTCTCATTCTTCTTCAACTCCAAACTTTACACACGGATAAAGATAAGAAAAAGAGGCAACAATATATTGTTAAAAATTAATAATAAGAAGTGTATTTCTTATTTCATCCGTGATCGAACGTAATACCGCTAAGGTACTTGGCTTCTTAGTTCTGGAGTAGCTAGATCTCAATTTTTTAATCTGGAAATTTCGCAAGAATTAATATAAAAATAGAACAGAGATATATTGAAGATTATAAATTGAGTGAAATTTGGAAATATACCTCTTCTTGCTTCTCAGGCCAATTGAATACCCATGGTTGATACGTAGCGAGATTCTCATGTAAAACATGAGAACCAGATATATAGGGCCCCATCGGAATTAGTGGAAATACACACTACTTATCATCTTTAGAATGACGTTGGATATTATTCTTGCCAGAATGCCAATCAATATCTTGCATAAGTATTTTTTTCGCTGGCAATGTTGTCCTTCCTCTTCAATAAAACGCCCCAACGAGTATTCTCTTTCTTCATGGGTATTAATTCATAATTATGAAAAAATATTTCCATAGTGTATTTCTCAGCGACTATTTCTAAACTAGCGAACTTTGGATCCCTAATTGTTGAAGGATAAAGAGATCCCAAACCAGCACCACGATTGGAGAAATCAAGTAAAAGACGAATGCAATCTCCACTTAGTTGATAGATACCTCGCGAAAATCTCGCATCAGAAATGATTTCATAAAATAAAGGAAGGTTAGGATCATAAAGAGGAATGGGAAGGCCAGCGAGTAGCTGACCTAGCGAAATCAAAACCTCTGCATGATTGCATTGATGATCAGAAAATAATTTATAAGAAAGAATGGATTTAGCACTCTGATTGGGGATGGTGGATAGAGTAAAACCTCTCTCTTTGAAATCTTTTTGAACCCCTTCAAATGATGTTTCATATTTGTAGCCGCTAGGAGGCATCTTTGAGTATGGGAATAAAGAAGTGAAGATCGAAAGAAGAAGGAAACAGGGAAATAATAGTAGCAGGAGAGGAATTTGCGGAAGAACGATGAAGGAAAGTTGCAGAGAAAGTGAGAAGAAATTTAAAAAATAAAATATAGAAGAATAAGAAAGATATTTATAGGGAGGAGAAATTATCGAGAAGATAAACTCATTTAATGCGAAGAGTAGACGTGAACGGTTGAGAAGCGACGGTTAAAAAAGACGCGTCAAGAGTTGAATGGAGGAAAATACACGTGTAATTGATTCTGCGTAGAGTACAGAATATCATACCAGAGGATAAGAATGTGGAAAGATGAGCATTTGCGGCAGCGGTTGCGGTATTTTGAAGTAAAATTTCTCATATAATTCTCTTCTTCGCAGAGAAGACATGAGAAGAGGCAAGATGTAGGAGCAGAATATCGCAACATTTACATATTAGCTAAATTATAACCAGTATATATTTGCGAAGACTTCGCAAAATGTTTAAAGAGTGATGTAACAAGTGACGTCAGCCAAATCATGAAGAAAATGTGCATGCTTTGCAAAAATGAAGAAACTTGCGAAGAAAACTTTTACAAGATTGCAAGAACGACGCAATCCATATCCGAAAATAAAGGTTGTCTTAGCTGTCGTTCACTATGTAATACCGTATATATAGAGCCGAGCAATTTTAAGAGAGGGGGAATTCTTTTGAGTAAGAAGTAGAGAGCAAGTAGGAGAGAGAAAGTCTGAGAGTAATTGTGATTATTCTTATATTTCTGTAAAATCTTTCAGAAACTTTAATAAAAAATTAGATTACAATTCTTGAAATTAGAGTAATATTTTTGTGATTCTAATAGGGTGTAGTGTGCGTGTTTGGCATGTGCCAATGGCATGCTCGGCCATTAGGGCCACGACCTGGCAAGAAAATCTACCAGCGTGCATGTTGGCCACGGTCTGGTAAGAAAAGCTACCAGCGTGCATGTTTGTCATGTGCCAATGGCATGCTTGGCCATTAGGGCCTCGGCCTGGTAAGAAAATCTACCAGCATGCTTGTTTGGCATGTGCCAATGGCATGCTCGACTATTAGGGCCACGACCTGGCAAGAAAAGCTACCAGCGTGTGTATTTGGCATGTTCCAATGGAATGCTCGGCCATTAGGGCCACGACCTGGAAAGAAAAGAAACCAGCGTGCTTGTCTGGAATGTCCCAATGGCATGCTCGGCCATTAGGGCCACACTCTAGTAAGAAAATCTACCGGCGTGCGTGTTTGGCATGTGCTAATGGTACGCTCGGCCATTAGGGCCACATAAATCTACCAGCGTGCGTGTTTGGCATGTGCCAATGGCATGCTCGGCGATTACGGCCTCGGCCTGGTAAGAAAATCTACCAGCGTACGTGTTGGAATGTGCCAATTGCATGCGTGGCCTATTTGGCCTAGGTTGCACGGTTTGCAAGCTTAGGCATGGGCGCTATTTTGGCATGGCGTGGCTAAGGCTAAGGTAAGGGTGCTTGGCTTGGCTCGGTGTAACTAGCGTAGTTAGGGCCGAGGCAGAGTGCGTTTGGCATGGCACGGCTAGCTTGGGCTAAGTGTGGCTGGCATAATTTTCCATTGGCATAGAGGTGCGGCTAGCATGGCATGCTTTGGCGCGTTTGGTGTGACTAGCATAACTAGGGCCAAGGCAGAGTGCGTTTGGTATGGCGCGTATAGCTCGGGCTAGGTGTGGTTGACATGATTTTCCATTGGCATGGGGGTGCGGCTAGCATGGTTGGCATGCTTTGGCGCGTTTGGTGTGACTAGCATAGCTAGGTCCAAGGCAGAGTGTGTTTGGCATGGCGAGGGCTAGCTTGGGCTAGGTGTGGCTGTCATGATTTTCCATTGGCATAGAGGTGCGGCTTGCATGGTTGGCATTCTTTGGCGCATTCGGTGTGACTAGCATAGTTAGGGCCAACGCAGAGTGCGTTTGGCATGGCGTGGCTAGCTTGGGATATGTGTGGATGGCATGATTTGCCATTGGAACGGAGGTTCGGCTAGCATGGTTGGCATTATTTGGCGCGTTTTGTGTGACTAGCATAGCTAGGGCCAAGGCAAAGTGCGTTTGGCATGGCGCAGCTAGCTTGGGCTAAGTGTGGCTGGCATGATTTGCCATTGGCACGGAGGTGCGGCTAGCATGTTTGGCATGCTTTGGCACGTTTGGTGTGACTAGCATAGCTAGGGCCAAGGCAAAGTGCGTTTGGCATGGAGCGACTAGCTTGGGCTAGGTGTGGCTGGCATGATTTGCCATTGGAACGGATGTGAGGATAGCATGGTTGGCATGCTTTGGCGCGTTTGGTGTGACTAGCATAGCTAGGGCCATGACAGAGTGTGTTTGGCATGGCGCGGCTAGCTTGGGCTAGGTGTGGCTGGCATGATTTTCCATTGGCACGGAGGTGCGGCTAGCATGGTTGGCATGCTTTGGCGTGTTTGGTGTGACTAGCATAGATAGGGCCAAGGAAGAGTGCATTTGGAATAGCGCGGCTAACTTGGGCTAGGTGTGGCTGGCATGATTTGCCATTGGCACGGAGATGAATTAGGGTTTTGCTCGTTGTAACCCTAATTTGAAAAAATACCCCCTATTAATTACTGACTACATGTATTAAATTTTCTAATAAATGTGTCACCGGTGACATTAAGTTATTTTGGGTTTTACGATTTTACCCTTTATCTAAAAACCACCATCAACAACAGCATAGCGATATTATGTCCTTCAAATTGTTTTCCATTATCTGATACTGAAAAAGAGGGGGTAAAACAACCACACCCAATATTTCTCTTAACAATCTGTATGGACTAACTCCAATATACTTTTAAGAGAATCAACTAGATAGTCAGACTTAATCTTAATAAAAGTATATCAAAGAGTTATATCTCAATTTCTCGATTCAATCAACACTCAAACAATTAGGAATTTGCGTGCCTGATTGAATACAAGAGAAATAACTTGAATGGTACCAAAGATCAATGCTCAAGGATCAATCAATTTCAATCAACAACCAAAGGTAGGATTTACCATTTGAGAAAAATATAATGCGGAAAAGAAATAAAACAAACACCAGAAGTTTTGCTAACGAGGAAACCGCGAATGCAGAAAAATCCCGGGACCTAGTCCAGATTTGAACACCACATTGTATTAAGCCTCTACAGACTCTAGCCTACTACAAATCTAACTTCGGTATGGACTGTTGTTGAACCCTAATAAATCTCATACTGATTCAAGGTACAGTTACGTTCCTTACGTCTCTGATGCCAGCAGGATACTACGCACTTGATTCCCTTAGCTAATCCTACCCACAAAAAAGAGTTGCTATGACCCAAAGTCGAAGACTTGATAAACAAATCTGTCTCACATAGATAAACCTAAGATTTTTGTTCCGTCTTTTGATAAATCAAGGTGAACAGGAACCAATTGATAACCCTGACTTTTCTGGAAGAATAACCTAGAATTATCAATCACCTCACAATAATCTTAATCGATTAACAAAACAAAATATTGTGGAATCACAAACAATGAGACGAATATGTTTGTGAATACTTTTTTATATAGCCTATCAAAGAAATAAATCTCTATCCAATCTTGCAATTGTACTCAACATGATAAAAATAGCAAGATCAGATCACGCAACTACAAATAAAATAATTGGGTCTGGCTTCACAATCCCAATGAAGTCTTTAATTCATTAACCTACAGGGTTTTGTGAAAAACCTAAAGTTAAAGGAGAATCGACTCTATCTTATACAACTAGTATCACACAGGAGATTTGGGGATTAGGTTTCCCATTTGCTAGAGTTCTCCTTTATATAGTCTCCTAATCATGGTTTGCAATTTAAGTTACCTTGGTAACAAAGCAGTCAATATTCACTGTTAGATGAAAACCTGTTAGATTCAAGCTAATATCTTTCAACCGTTAGATCGAACTTAGCTTGTTATACACAAATGAAATGAACTTTCAATTAGGTTTGGGTAACCGTACATAAACGTGTACACTTAGTTGGTTCAACAATAGTTAACCAATGGTTAGTCATATGAGCACTGTCATATCAACCTTATTCATCTTCACCATAACTAGTTCAAACGACTCAAATGAACTAGTTAGAGAATTGTTCAATTGCTTAGATCTCATAGAAGTATAAAGACACAATTTAAGCAAAATCGATTTTGATTCACTCGAATCAATTCATGAACATTATAGCCACGGTTTGCAAAGATTGCATTCCTTATTATATAAATGTTTTAATTCATGAACAAACCGATTTTAGAAAGTAATCTTCCTAAGTACGCAAACGAGTACGCATACTTAAGTAACCGGATTGAGTTTGCTTTTCACTCTCAAACACCAATAGAAATTCACAGACGTGAACTTTTCGCTAGTATGCGGACGGGTACGCATAGTCACCCGGATTTCCAACAACCGCCAGTACGCGGACAGGTATGCATACCTTGAGTTCCCGGTTTTTGACTTTTACACAAATGTGAGAACACACTATGTTTATATCCAAAGATGGTTACATGTTCCAAACTCTCATTTAAATCATTGAAACTTTCTTAGAGGATGTTATATAGTTGTTATTCACAAACTATTTTTCATCACGATTTTCAAGTTATTGAAATAATCAACATGACTTTCATCACTAGTAAAGATGAACTTGGCCAAAGTGAAAGCTTACCAACACATATTTCGTGGCATAAATAAGTGAGTTAAACTAGGCTCGAAGTAGCACATGTGTATAAATGAAGTCTATATCGCAATACGACTTTTGTCTCAAAATAGTAGATAAAATAGATAAACTTTTGAGTGATAGATAAGTTCAAGTCTCCACATACCTATTTGTGGATGAAGTTCCACAAGTTCCCTTGAGTAGTTCTTAATTTGTCTTCATTCTATGAACGTTGTGGGGTCTAAGGCTCAACTGCACTTACTATCCTAATCTGACACTTAGCTATAAGTAGAATTGAAATCAAGACTTATAGTTTTGGAAACTAAAATTGACAAACAAGCTTGAGATATCAATACTTGCAAGTTCGACCGATCAATGCTATAACAATCTCCCCCTTTGCCAATTTTAGTGACAAAACTATCAATACATATAGAATACAAAATAAATAAACTTTGTAGCTTCTCATCCAAATGATTGATCTCCTTGGTTCTTCAACATTACTCGAAATCCTCGTCACTTCCAAGTACTCCAATGATTACAAAGGTATTCAGTTCAGCATCATCGATGTTGATGATATGTATCCATAATAATGAGAAAACGGTAGCTCTCAATCATTGTTATACATTGTCATAGTATTATTACACATCATCAAAGTTCAATTGTATCATAACTTCGACAACAATAATATGGTGATATGTATCACTCCTCCTTAGTCAATGCTTCATATCACATGAAAACTACCCCCCCCCTACATAATGATCCGAAAACCATATGTATTTTTAGTGTGAACTATACATTAATTCTCCCCCTTTTTGTCAATAAAATTGGCAAAGGTACGAAAATTAGTGGGATCATAATGAAATTTACATAGAGATACTTCATGACCAAAAGAAAAGCACATATCAACTTTTTTAGATGCAATCATATAGCCGAAACTAAATGCATTCATCAAGGAGTTTATAAAGATACAAGATAACCCCTATAATATTCCACAACCGCACTCCCCACAAATATTTGGAAATTAAGCACAAGTTCAATTAAGAACTCTCCCTTATAAAATGTCATTCCCTAAAGAACAACAAGAGCGACCTTACTTTCACAAGAAAAGAAGGTTTTCTTAGGACATTAACAAATCGCATAAGAATATGAATTTGTATCCAAAAATCTCAATTAAATTAACCACAAGAGAACCCATGACTAATTTAATCGGAAATGCTCTCATAAGAAAACTTACAAAGCCGCATAGTATTTAGATAAAGATATGGATCAGGGAAGATCAATACTACGGAATAAATAAAGATTCATTCTATTTTTCATCACTATTTGCACAATAACATATAATAGACTTTAATCTTTGTAAACAAAAGTTCATCCTTTCTTCCATCGATATTTTCATAGTGACATAATAAACTTAACTTTTGTTTGTCAAAAGTTCATTCAATCTTTTATCAATACTTGCATACTGACATATGAAAGACTTAACTTTTGACCATGTATGGGATAATCACAGTTCACGGGCACAAACACACATTTCCCATAGGAAGTTGCAATATATAAAACCATAAAGATTAATACTGCAAAATCAACTTTAGAATTTATATAAATAAATCTAAAAACATTGCAAGATGAAAATCGTTGGAAATAGCTATGTGTACTCACAATAATGGCTATTCCAAACCCTAGTTATCCTTCTTAAAACACAAGAATAAATTCTCATAAGAAGTTTCCTAGACATTAATAAATCTACAAGCTAACAAAGAAAGACACTTAAATCACCAAAACCGAACATGAAAGGTAATCAAATAGTCTTTTCGGAATCCTCACGAGCCTTGAGTTCTTTGAGCTTGTGATTGACTGCATCCACTACGTCTTCAGAGAAGATATCCTGATTGACAAGTTATTTTACATGTTTCTTCATGAGAAGAAGGTCAGAATTAACCTCTTTCAACTCAGTTCTTAACACATCAATACTCTTCATAGTATCAACGAGTTGCAGTTTTGCTTCCTCAAAGTATTTAAGAAAATCATGAACCACTTCAGCAGAAACCATATCCTCATTCTCAATATCCTGATGTGAATAAGCATAGTAGCATGAGGCATTGGGACAATCATCTTCTACTAGGGTTCCTTTCTTCCTTCCTTTGGACTCGAAACCAATACCTTTATCAAGAAAACCTCTTGCAAAATCACCAGAGCTAGAAGAAGAAGACATTCTTGAAAACAAATAACCCAGAGTATGCGTACGAGACTCAAAAGGTTTGGTATTTAAATGGTTTCTTAGGGAAGGTAACTTTTAGGGTTTCCAAAATTGATTCGTGACAGTAACACGGGTACCCGTACGAGGACAACTTGTCCCAAAGATAAAAACACACACAAAAGGTCGTACTTTTACCTCACGACAGAATTTTTGCTACTTGAATATTTTCACAAATTTTTGGCTCAATAAATTTCATATCTCCATAGAGAAATAGTTTAGAGCGCAAAAGTTGCAAGCAACTTAGTTGCAACGCTTCTTCGAAGTTAAAACAAAAAGAAAAACAAAACGAAGAACAATTTTTTGGACACAACTAATACTTAAGCAAAGTTAACTGCGGATAATAGTTTAGCTATGGACGATAAGAAAATAGCTTAACTAAACAGGAAACAATTTTTCCAAAAGTTTACCTGATTATTAACATATCTTAATCAACAGTATTTTTATGAATAATCTTCCTTGTGATTAATTAGCACAAGAATGAACCCTAAGATCATTAAATGAACGGTGTTCACAGTTGAGTCTATTTTTCTTTTCAAATCTAGGAAAGAATCCCCTTTGATGTGAAAAATTATCATAAAACTTATTGTCATCAAAATACGAGACATAGTTTGAGTTCTTACCAGAAGAATTTTGATTAGAGGGAGTTTAAAGCCTATTAACGATCTCTTTATATCCTTCTATTATCACGTTTAGGTTGTTTTTCATATCTTCATTTTTTCTCCCTTCTCCTGATACTTTATCCACATCAAAAGCACCATTATCTCCCTTTTTGACAGAAGAGAATCTTGAGCACTTCTCGGACGATTTCTGTCAAGAAGTCTGTTATGCTTTTGAGCATTTGAGGAACACATTAAACTGACTTTCCTGGTAGAATACATAGGGTGAGTACTGAAACCAATTGGTTTAGAAATACGAATGGAAGTTACAACTTTGAGGATTAAGTCTAAGGTGTTTTGAAGTCGAACAATGGAATTATTATTCAACCTAATGTTTCTATTTTGCTTAACATGCCCTTTTCAATTACAAAAGAGACATACTTTTTTATCACATTGGTGATTAGAGAGAACAGACTTAACATCATTGCTTGGGGATTTCTTCCTTCCATGTGATGTGGCACTTCCTTTATTAGAGGATGCTACGAGCACATCTTTTCCAATATGAAGGGATTCTAATTTTACTTCTGGAACTGGAACTCTTTCAGTTGTGACAGAAGTAGATAGTATAGTAGACTTTTTGTAAAATCCTTGAATAGAGAGTTTACTCAAGAGATGTTCAATTTCCAAAGCATCCTTTTTGAGATTCGCCTCAAGTAAGATACGTGATGACCGAACTTCAGCGTTTTCCATGCAAGGAGCTTTTTCTTTTGAAACACAATCTCTCATTATGCCGAGAAGAACATTGACATTGTTTTTAAACTGATTGAATCTATCAGCCTGAATTCTAACAAGATTTAGAATCAGTTTACTCTCTTCAGATGCTTCCCTTTCATCAATGAAGTCAGCCTCATTTGAAAGGTGATTAGGGTAACACATGTCAATGTTGGTCTGTTTCATAAGAACACTAGGTTCGTCTATATTTGAGATTGACAAATATTTCTCTTCAATGGACATTATAAAAACAAACCTTTTGTTTCTGTTGATGCGTTTATTAGAGATATCACTTCTATCCATAGAAAAAGATCGATACAAACACATACTTATGAGGTCTTAAACGTGTTTACCTGCTATGATACCAATTGAAAAAGTGGGGGTACAACAACCACACCCAATATTTCGCTTAGAAATCTGTATGGACTAACTCCAATATACTTTTATGAGAATCAACTAGACATTCAGACTCAATATTAATAAATGTATATCAAAGAGTTATATCTCAATTTCTAGATTCAATCTACACTCAAACAAATAGGAATTTGCGAGCCTGATTGAATATAAGATAAATAACTTGAACAGTACCAAAGAACCATGTTCAAGGATCAATTAATTTCAATCAACGACCAATGGGTTGGATTTACCAATTGATAGATTCAACACAAAATCTGTGGTATTTCAATTATATAACAAAATATAAAGCGGAAAAGAAACATAATAGACACCAGAAATTTTGTTAACAAGAAAACCGCAAATGCAGTAAAACTCGGGACCTAGTCCAGATTTGAACACCAAACTGTATTAAGAAGATACAGACACTATCCTAATACAAACTGATTATGGTCTGAACTGTAGTAAAACCCTAATTAATATCATACTGATTCAAGGTGCAGTTGTGTTCCTTACGTTTCTGATCCCAGCATGATATTATGCACTTGAATCTCTTTGTTGATCTTACCCACAACTAACAGTTGCTACGACCTAAAGTCTAAGACTTGATAGACAAATATGTCTCAAACAGAAAAGTCTATTGAATAGATAAATCTGTCTCCCACAGATAAACCTACGAGTTTTTCGTCTTTGATAAATCAAGGTGAACATGAACCAATCGATAACCCAAACTTATATTCCATAAGAACAACCTAGAATTATCAATCACCTCACAATAATTTTAATCGATTAACGAAAAAATATATTGTTGAATCACAAACGATGAGACGAACATGTTTGTGACTACTTTTCTATCTTGCCTATCAGAGATCTAAATCTCAAGCCAATCTTTCAATTGTACTCAAACATGATAGAAACAGCAAGATCAGATCGCGCAACTACAGAGAAAATAATTGGGTATGGATTCACAATCCCAATGAAGTCTTAAAGTCGTTAACCTACAAGGTTTCGTGAAAACCCTAAGGTTAAAGGAAAATCGACTCTAGTTGCAACTAGTATCCCACATGAGGTATGGGGATTAGGTTTCCCAATTGCTAGAGTTCTCATTTATATAGTCTCTAAATCAAGGTTTGAAATCTAAGTTACCTTGGTAACAAAGCATTATATACACCATTAGATGAAAACCTAATTAGATTCAAGATAATATTTTTCAACCGTTAGATCAAACTTAGCTTGTTATACACAAATAAAATGCACCTTCATTTTGGGTTTAGGTAACCGTACCTAAACATGTACTTTTAGTTGGTTCAACAATAGTTAACCAATGGTTATCCATAAGAGCACTTTCATATCAACCTTATTCATCTTCACCATAACTAGTTCAAGTGACTCAAATGAACTAGTTAAGAGAGTTGTTCAATTGCTTAGATCTTATAGAAGTATACAAGACATAATCTAAGAAAAATCGATTTTGATTCACTCAAATCAATTCATGAACATTATAGCCATGGTTTGCAAAGATTACATTCCTTATTATATAAATGTTTTAGTTCATGAACAGACCAATTTTAGAAAGTAACCTACTTAAGTATAGAAACGGGTATGCATACCTAAGTGGTTGAACCGAGTTTGGTTACGTTGGTACGCCGACGGGTGAGCATACTAAATCACACTTGAAAACTCCAGAATAAATTTACGGACATGAACTTTTCGTCAGTATGCATATGGGTACGCATACTTTCCCGAGTTTCCTACAACCACCGGTGCGCGAATGGGTACGCATGCTTTAGGTTCCCGGTTTTGGAATTTTACACAAATGTGAGAATATACTATGTTTATATCCAAACAAGGTTACTTTTTCTAAACTTTGATTTCAATCATTGAAACTTTCTTAGAGGATGTTATAATAGTTGTTATTCACAAACTATTTTTCATCAAAGTGATTTTCAAGTTATTGAAATAATCAACATGACTTTCGTCACTAATAAAGATAAACTTGGCCAAAGCGAAAGCTTACCAATACATATTTCAAGGCATAGATAAGTGAGTTAAACTCGGCTCGAAATAGCATATGTGTATAATTGAAGTATATATAGCATTACGACTTTTGCCTCAAAATAGGAGATAAAATAGATAGACTTTTGGGTGATAGATAAGTTTAAGTCTCCACATACCTATTTGTTGATGAAGTTCCACAAGTTCCCCTGGGTATTTATTCGTCTTCATTCGATGAACGCCGTGGACTCTAAGGTTCAACTACACTTACCATCCTAATGCTAGACTTAGCTATAAGTAGACTAGAAATCAAGACTTATAGTTTTGGCAACCAAACTTGACAAACAAAATTGAGATAGCAACGCTTGCGAGTTCGACCGAGTAATGATCTAATAGCCTCCATTAATATTAAACACATATCCTTTGGTGGCCTTGAAGTCATCTGAAAGAGAGTTCTAATCCGCATCATAGTATCGTTCAAGGACTGCGAGAAACCTCTTATAGTGTAATGCTACGTTAGCAGTCTTTGATTTTAAGATACCGCATAACCCTCTCAACTGCATTCCAGTGCTCCAAACCAGGATAATTTGGTAAATCTTCATAAAAACCCTACTGCATATGCAATTTCTGGCCTAGTACAATCAGTTGCATAACGAAGACTACCAATTATACTAGCATATTCAGATTGTTTAATGTTGTCACTAGTATTCTTAAACAGTTTAACACTAAAATCGAAAGGAGTACTCACGGGTATACAATCAGTATAGTTATATTTCTATAAAATCTTTTCAATATAATGAGATTGATCCAAAGAAATACCATCATTAGTTGTAGTAATCTTAATTCTCGAAATTAAGCTAGCTTTACCCAAATATTTCATTTCTTTTTAGCTTCTTAAACCACAGACAAGTTTGAACCAAAAATGAGCAAATCATCCACATATAAACAAATCATGATGCATGCATTGTTTTTAAACTTATAATATATGATTTGTCACTTTCATTAATTCGAAAACCATTCGAAATCATCAAGTTATCAATTTTTCACGCCATTGCTTAGGGGATTGTTTCAAACCATAAATTGACTTATCTAACTTACACATTTTTTTTTCTTGACCTGGAACAACAAAACCTTCAGGTTGTTCCATGTGAATTTCTTCTTCTCATTTCACCATTTAGGAAAGTTGTTTTAACATCCATTTGATGAACAACAAGATTATGTACAGCAGCAACAACAATCAAAACATGAAATATAAGTCAATCTTGTAACAGGAGAATAAGTATCAAAGAAATCAACATTTTATTTTTGTCTAAAACCTTTAGCTACCAACCTAGCTTTGTATTTGTCTACTGAACCATCAGGGTTTAATTTCGTTTTAAGTACCCATTTACAACCTATTGGTTTGTAACTTCTAAGTTCCAGGTTCCGTTAAAGTGATAGGAGTTTATTTCATTATCTATGGCTTCCTGCAAAAAACTAGATCCAGGAGAATTAAGTACTTGAAGACCAGAAGGTTCTTCCTCTACTGAATAAATGATAAAGTCATAACCACAATCTCTGTCAGTCCTATCCCTTTTGCTAAGCCTAGGTTCAACTTCAATGTCTCTAGTTTCTTCATTTCTAGGTTCTTCTTCTCTAGTTTCAGAACTTGTACTAGGTACACCATTGGATAGAGAACCCTCACTATTTCTAGATTTAAAAGGAAATTTATCTTCAAAGAAATCAACATCAGTAGATTCAATAAAAAATTTATTATTATGATAAAAAAATCTATAATCTTTATTGTTTTGAGCATACCAAATAAAAAAACATTCATAAGCTTTAATAGATAACTTTGACCTTTTAGGATCAGAAATACGAACATAAGCCAAATAACCTCATACTCTAAAATAAGAAACATTAGGTTTTCTGTTTTTCCAAAGTTTATAAGGTGAAATTTTGGTTATTAAATTTGTAACACGATTCAAAACATAACAAACAGTCAACAAAATTTCTCCCCACCAATGAGAGGCAACACCATAACTAGGTAAACATGCAGTCACAAGAGTAGTGAAAGTACGATTCTTTCT
Source organism: Papaver bracteatum (assembly GCA_023529315.1). Classification (NCBI taxonomy): domain Eukaryota; kingdom Viridiplantae; phylum Streptophyta; class Magnoliopsida; order Ranunculales; family Papaveraceae; genus Papaver; species Papaver bracteatum. Next base: position 59,991 of record JAJJWX010000029.1, read on the forward strand.
TTCAGCTTTCCATTCATTTTAGGGTTATAAGGAGCAGTCTTTTCATGTATAATTCCAGAAGATTCATAGATTTCAGTGAATGGTTTAGAATCATATTCAGTGCCTCTATCACTACGAAATATCTTAATTTTCCTACCAAATTTATTTTCAACTCCAACAATAAAAACCTTTAATTTTTCAATAGATGTATTCTTATGACTTAGCAAGTAAACATAACTATAATTAGAAAAATCATCTATAAAAGTGATGACATATCTTTTTCCATTTCTAGTTAATATACCTTCATATGCATATAAACCAAAATGCACTAACTTTATATGGCTCAGATTCTCTAATAACATATTTATGAAAACTCTTGGTTATCTATGCTTGACTACAGAATTCACATTTTTCAAAATCATGCATGGATAGGTTAGGAATAAGACCTAACTTACTCATGGTATATACTGATCTATTGTTCACATGACAAAGCCTAGCATGCCAAACATTAAAAGTACACACCATATAAGAAATTTTTTATTCATTTCAAAATTAAACTTAAACATTCCATCAGTAGCATAATCTTTTCCTACAAACATTATGTTTTTAGTAATTATGTAAATATCAGATCCAATAGTTTGAAATAACCCATCCTTGTCGAGAAGATAGTCGGAAACAAGGTTTTTTCTCATTTCTGGAGTGTGAAGGATATCTTTCAGCATGAATGTCTTCCCAGAAGTAAATTTTAGTTCTACCATACCAGAACCCTTCATAATAGTGGGGTGGGAGTCTCTCAAGAACACTTTCTTATCCTTGATTCCTGCATAACTCTTAAATACGAACATGTCTAAACAACAATGACGCAAAGCACCACTGTCTATCAACCAACCATGTAAATATCTGGATCAGAAACCATGGAAATTATAGTGCTTTCAGCAACATTATCTTGAGTGTTATTCTTTTATTTGTTATTGCTGCAATCCCTAGCCATATGGTTTGGTTTACGAAGGCATAATAAAGGAATACAGAATTAGAATTATAAACATTCCTTGATGGGTGTGGGTTCTTGTTTTGATTAGGTTTACCTTTACTTTGGTCCGGGTCAGGTTTCATATTCTTTTTCTTATGTTTCAAACTCGCTTGAGTCTGACTCTTATTGTTGAAAACAATATATAAGAGTCTCTTCCTTTCTATCTTGCTTCTGTGTTATTCAAATTTGATCTTAACAATCAAACTTTCAAGAGAAAATTCTTTAGACTTATGACGCAAAGAATTACGAAAATATTTCCAAGTGGGAGGTAACATTGCAGCTACATGAAATTGTTCATCAATTGTTATACCTTCCGTCATAATTTCGTGAACTATTTTATGAAGTTCATGAGCCTCAGCAACCACTGACTTTTTATCCACCTTTTGATATTTCAAGTAGCTTCTTACAACATATTTCTTCGATACAAATTCTTCAGTATCATACTTTCGCTGTAAAGTGTCTCACACATCTTTAGTAGCATCAAATGTGGAGTAATATTCATACAAATCATCACACAAAGCATTTAAAAAATATTTTTTTGCAATCAAAATCATCTTCAATCCATTTTTCATAGGCTTTGTGTTTTTATTCAGTAGTTTGGGTCACAACAGGTTCTTCAGTTTGTTATGGAGTTGCATTTGTTGCAGCTGGAATTGCACTTATTATAGCTTCTGCATTATTTAGTTTGGCTGGTTTGATAGAGGTCACCATCATGTGCAACTTCATCAGTTTGGGATAAAAGAACAAATTTTGTTTCCATCTTCTGAAGTGAAGTCCTTCAAACTTGAAAGGCTTATTGATATCAAAAACAATTTTTTTTTTCAGATTCCATGGAAGAAATATTTGTCTTAATATTGTTGGAACTATCGTCGATTTCGCAACTACAAAACAAAGATTAAACACAAAACAAAGTGACGGTTGAGTCACTATCTTTAAGACGTTTCGTGCTTCTTCCTTGAGTGTTGTGCAAGCAGTTATTTTTTCGTCACAACGTCCCCAGGATAAAAAAATCCGAGAAAAACTCTCTTCAATCTCCCACGCACACAATGAGAAACCAATCACTTTCACTCTTTCTAATGTTGCTCGGAAACTGGTCTCTCGATTTTCTAGAAAATAATAGTAAGAAACTTGTATTTTTTTCCTGTTCTCAAAACATGGTTTTTATAATCTAGCCATTAAAACAAAATTAACGAGAATATATTTTTTTGTTTTGATTACCACAAATAAAATAGTCAAGATGGTAATGTAATTATTTAATCACGTATTAAGGAAGTAAAAATGTTTTGAAAATCTTTTTAAAAAACCAGCAAAAATACTTTCCAAATTCAAGAGACCTCACAAGACCCCCAAGGCCCCGCTCCCGGAATAATGTTATATATATAACTCACCCTCAAGGCCCAAAATCCTTAACCACTGGGCTAAGATTGAATTGTTGATATAAATGTACAAAAGAGTTCTTTTAAAAACATACATCCCAACAAATGTTTGTTCAAAACTAACTCTATGAAAATCTTCACATTTCTTAAAGTCCTGTTAATAGGAGAGAAATAATCGATTTTATGAGGGAAAGATTATGAGGAGGAAATCAAACTTATAAGGGAGGGATTGACTTATTAAAAGAGATGTGAAATGTCCAACATGTCTTTGGCACTCTTTATTGTTAAGTTATCGACCAACATTTCCAGTCCATTAAACGAATGCAAATTATGCCAAAATTTGTCCTCTACCCTAAAATTGTGAACTTGCATCCCTACTCTATGACAAGTGGTGATAGATCATATGTAAGTCTTAGGTTTTCCTCTTAGTCAACCTAGAATCAATCCCCTTTTATTGATATGGACCACCTTATTTCCTATTAACTTGTATATCTGTATACAAGTTAACAGGGGTATTATTGACTTTTATCTAGGAAATAGAAATTTATCATTAAGATCGTATTAACTTAGTTTTATCTATTAGTAGGATTTATGTTCCCCTAATACCCTTATGTTGTTCGATCAAAACAAGGTCAGTAAATACAATCACGACATGACATCCTCTCATCTTTATCTCCCCAAAACTTTCATTTTAATCTACTTATTATTTTATTTCTTCTGCTTCTCGATTTTTGTTAGGGTCCTGTTAACTTGTATACCCGTATACAAGTTAACATGGGTATATTTGTCTTTAAGTTGCATCGAAAATATAAAACAGTTAATAAACTGCTAATAAATTTATTATTTTCGTCAGAATAAACTATTTTATTATGATTTAACATTTAACAGAAGAGGGTTTAGTTGGTAGACTAGCAACAAAATGAGCACCAACCCCCTTTTGAATAACAACACCTAATCTGTGGAAAATAAAACTACCAAGACCGCTACCAGCGTCATGGCTAACTAAACAAATTTTTCAGACGTTTTTAACAAAACAAACAGTATCATCACTAAGTTCCCCTAACCTAAGCCATAACCATGCGAAGTGCATTCATTTAAATATTTAGAACGTTTACGCGAGATTTCTTTGGAGATAGCCTGGCATGGGACGAAAGTACGAACATCATCTCCAGTAAAGGGGGAGACTCCTGTGACATCCATACACACATCTTCGCCGTTTTCCCAGTTGAGAACAAGGATATATGCCAGACGTAAATCCTTATTATTCTCATACAAAAAGCCCAAAGCAACTTCCTTGCGGACAGGGACACCATCTTTGAAAAAAATATTCGTAATTACATCACGTACCAAGTCATGGCGGAACTTCAAACCAACATCATTAGCACAATGAAGTGCGTGATCACTAAATATATCCATAGTCCTATTGCAACAAGAGCACAACCCATCCTCAACAAATAAAGGGATATTAAGGCGATAAAAAACAACTGCTCTGAATTTTCTGGGACCAAGGCACTGATCTAAACCACTGATCAGAACAGCCAAAAGATAGTCTTGAGCGTATTTGATATGATTACATTGCCAAAGAACGGAATCTCTTGCAGATAGAGTAAATTGGTCGGGGATTTTCTTCTTAACTGTATCAAAATAAGTGACTGCCAGGGATTTCATAGAAGAGGGGTCAGTATCATTGACGCAAAAGTTGGAAGGCAAACCACATACATGAATGAAGTTCTAAAGAACTGTTTGATAGGCAAACCCATTATCCGTTGAGAATGAGCTTCCAAGAATCAGCTTCCGCACCGAGGAAGTCTGACTCTGAGAGACAAGATAGCAATAGGTGCGAGTGTCATCCATGGTATAAATGCCAAGATCACCATCTTTGATAGGAAGAGTAGCCAATATTTGTTGCAAAGGTTCAAACCCAGCACAATATCTGGTGATTAAAAGCCACAAATATTGGATCAGGTGGCCATTAAAGAGGTCAGAGGCCTGTTGTAGAGCTGCCGGATTAGTAATACGCATAGAAAAATATAGTCTGGATACACCAACTTAATTACGAAGTAATAACATCTCACTTTGGGGATCTCTGAGCTTTTTGATAGCAGACACTAGTTGAATAGTCTTATTCACCTTATTAAGAGCCATGTCACTCATAAATTCCAAATCTAAACTCCATGGTCCACCCAGAAGCTTAACTCCCTTGCTAGGTCTGCCAATATCCGGGGGGGGGGGGGGGACCGACTTCCAAACTACATGGATCACTAGTGGGCCAAAATACCTCAGTCGTCTTTATATTAAGATGAAGACCTCTGCCCAGTCCTTCAGACTCAATAATTCTCAAAGCTCGATAAACCTCCACTGTGTCGCCAATGATAGTGCCATCATCCAGGTACTAGGCGTGCAAATCAAGCTTGCAATGAGAAGCAATTTACTTCACAAGGGGATGAAGAGTCAAGGAAAACAAGAGGGGACCGAGGGGATCACCTTGTTGAATACCGAGTGAAAAAGACAAGATGTGTTGGTCATATTAAAGTTTAGCAGGCCTAGCATAACAAAATTCTACCCAACGAGAAATACCTGGACAATGAAGCCGAACCTCTTTGATAAGAGAAGACCTGCTCACCATGTTGAAATCATTCGAAAAATCAATAAGCAACATTTACATACTATCCTAGTGACCTTTCAACTCCGGCAAACTGTTGACAGAATGAAGTATACTCTCTACCCCAACAGGCACTCCAACACCAAACTGATGATCACCCAAATAAGATTGCATATCCTTACCAACTGAGAAGGAAGCCACCTTAGAGACCAAACATCGCCATGTAGTACAAACTGCTATTGTCCAAAGACCACCTCCGGGCTTGAGTAAAGGTGTAAGGGGTGCACTAGAGATAAGCTCTCCTAAACCTTAGGACACTGACCTGCCAACCAAAGGTTGACAACGCCAGTAATCGAATCCACTAACTCGTCTGACACTGCCGCTATTGCACCACCTTATAAGTCGACTAACTGCTGAGCCCGCAAACCATCATGATCGCAAGAAGTTCCTCTAGGGAAACTCTTAATGGCACCAACGACAGCCCTTGAGTCAACTGTATTGGGTCACCAATAGCCACGTCATCCGGAATAGAGGGTGGAGAAGCTGCTGGGTGTTTGGATTTCAACTCAGCCAAAGTTTTCTCATTGCGATGTGCTAAACCGTTTGAAGACAAGACACGAATCACAGCTGCGAAATGCCCATAACCAATATTCTTGCGACAAGCACTCTAATTAGGCACTTCTAGCTTCTTTTAATTTGTAATCTTTTGGCTGATTATTACTAGCATGGGAGGCGTAAAAGCTTGTAGATCAAAGTGAGACAACCCATTGGTTCCTTCCAAGTAATCAAGGCATGTTGGATGGATGCAATTTGAAGTCGCTTCCTTATGGAGAACTTCTCTTCAACCAAACGCGTAGGTCTGTAAAGATTTAAAGTACAAATGGGGAGCAACAACAAACGAATCCAGGTCGACGCATCCGAAGGTCTACACAGCATATTATCCAAGCATGTCTTCAAGGCTTGAGAGAAGCCTAATCTACACTGATGTGGATGTTCGAGACTGTGGTAAACCGACACTGAAAGACGACATTGTGCAGGTCAGGCGAGAATGAAAAAGACTCATCAGGTACAAATTTCTAGGAAGCAACAGCCTCAACTGATTCCAACTGAGCAGCACAATCGTCCTCAGCTGATTCCATAAGAGCAACACAGTCAACACCACTAGCTACACTACCAACAACAACAACATTCGCAGCAACAACATCGTGCAAAATAGACGACATTATTTTCTATAATGATGATTATATTTCGGTAATACCCTTTAGATTTTTATTAATAAAGAATAAAACTAGTCAAACACGAAATTCTCTCCTCATTTAACTCACTCGACTCAATTCTCTCCTCATTTATCTTTCTTCTTTCTCTATTCATTTTCCTATTTCGGTTTTAGCTTTTATCTTCTTCTCCTACATTTTTATTCTCATGTCGTGTAAAACAAGTATTCAATGTTGGAATTTGGAAATGAAACTTCGGAAATATACGAGCATGGTTGTGTTGCTCGCATAGAGCTCTTAGGAAGCAAGAATAACTCTTTATAAAACTCTTCAACTTCTTATTAACTTCTTGCTTTGTTACAACTTGCAATTGGATGTGTTAATGCTAATTTATAGGCACTACAAGACTACTCTAGTTCTCTCTAGAATTTTCTTAACATAAACTAATTGACTGACCTCCACTTGAGTACACGTTACATATTACAAAACTCTCTAGACTTGAGTTACTGTAGCTAATTCAAGACTTTTCTAAATCTATTACAAACAGTACAATGGCCGACTATTTAACTTCTCTAGAGTGTTCTTTCTATCTCTAGAAAACTCATTACAAGACCGTCTAGACTTTTCTTTTCTTTTAACTAACTTTGACTGACATAAAATATCTAGGTTTTTCCAGTCATTTCTTTTCTTATCATGTCTTATCACTAAGTATCCAGTTCACACTTATACAACCGACTAGTTTATAGGCTCTATCCAACTTCTACTGTGTAGAATCACCTACACTTAGGGCTGAACATGGTTACCGGTTAACCGCGAAACCGAACCAAACCAAACCAATAAGGAGAAAATCGAACCGAACTATTTACTAATGGTTTGGTTTGGTTTCTAAATTTTAAAAACCGAGCTAATGGTTTCGGTTTTGGTTTGATGAAGAAACCGAACCATTAACCAATGGTTAACCGACTATTGAAAAAAAAAAAATTAAATTTTCATTAGAGATGTCATTGTATAGCCTACCACTAGTTAAATCTTCTTTTGATCTCTAGATTTAGAGTAATCCTTAACTACTCTTGATATTCTTTCTATTTATTTTTTGTTTGTAATTTTTTGTAAACCAATACTATTTTTTTTTTGTAAATTTGTGTAATTTTTTTTTTGTTTGACATAATTATTGGTTAACCAAAAACCACTGGGAAAATCCGAAACCGATTGGAACCATTGATTTTTGGAACCAATGGTTAATGGATTGGTTTGGTTTCAATTTTTGGAAAACCGATAGTATTGGTTTGGTTTCGGTTTTGGCTTGAAACCGAACCAAACCGAACCATGTACACCCCTACCTACACTTATCTAAACTAATCTAGATAATTCTAGATTACAAATTATCATTTCCAACATTCAACTATCTATTTATGTTGTTTTATTTCATCTAATCTCATTAAAACTCATTTTAATTTTCGTTCATTCAATATAAATTCATTTCCGCTGTCTCTTTTTTCTGATGCAAAAGTTTCTTTCCAACCCAAACAAGGGTAATTCGTTTTCAAGTTCTGTTAATTGCTGGTTCATAATTTGGCAAATGTAAATTCTATTACCAAGGTTGAAAGCCTAAATTAACAAAAATTTAGAACTCGTTGTCGAATCTGGATGGTCTAAACACTTATTGGTTTAGTAAACTTATCATCATGGAAACAATTCACCGCTATCATCTTAGATAATTATAAATAAAAAAAATTGAGTTTACTGAAGCAGAGAGATGATAATTGTAACGGTGGGATTTGAAACAGTAGATAAAAACGGATCGAGTTAGTTTGATTTTTTTTATGGACTGAAATTTGATTTGTTCCCAATTCTCACCCATAAATATCTAAAAGATGGAAGATGATAACTTTGTTTCTAACGTTTAACCTAACATAGTCACGTGTGGGGTTGCATGAGAGAATTAGCACTTGGCTATTATAAGGGTAATAAAGGAATAAATAGTTTACGACATGCATATAGGTAGCTGATCCAATAAAACCACAGCCCGGATAAAAATTATGAATACCGAAAAGGGAAAAATACCTTATTAATTGCTACTTAACCTATATCCCGGTATATAAGATAAAAAAATAATTTTCTTATTTCATTTTATTTGACTTTGACCCTAGTTGACTAAAATTTAACTAGATTTTTCCCCTCTTTAACTTTGTCTTTTCCCTCCTTTAAACATGACTCATTTTTTTACTTCTGCGTATCATTTTTGGGTGTTTTAAAAAATGGTCACCCTTTCTTAATTTGGTTTACAAAATGATCACACTTTAAATTAGTGATGACAAACTGATCTTTCTCCATCGGACTTGACTGTTTTTGAAAAAACAGTCTAAGTTTTGTTCTAAATACCCCTCTTCAGTTGTTGAGGTGACGGTGATGAAATGGTGGATAGCAGTGGTGGTGGCGATGGCTATACCCCAAGAGAAGAAGAGGTGAACCACGGTGTGAATGTGGTGCCACGATCCTGAACTGGGATGAATTTTCGGTGCCATTCAAGCATCAACAGCCATTGCACCTGTACCACAACCATTGCATAACCAATTTCCTGCGATAGCAGACCACTAAACACCACTGCACAACAACCATTTCCATCACCAGTTCATTACCATTTTAGTTCAAACCATCTGCAACAACTCATACCCTGTCCTAAACATTCATCTACAAATAACAAAAGCAACCAAAGCCTCCAGTTCTTCATCATTTCAAATCACCACTGCACTGTCTTCAATTCCATTCTCTTAGCAAACCGTTGCAATCTCACATACAACACCAATAGTTACCAATTTCATCATCAGTCAATGACCTGCCATTTTTGTAGTGAAAGCATCATCACCAACGCCAAGAATCCTCAACAGCTCCTTCCAACCCATAGAATCGCTACCATCTTTTCCATTACTTCAGCCATCTATTATTCTAAATACCATCCTCACCATCTCCAAGCATCACCAACAAGAAACACCAACACCACCAGCAAGCAACAACACCACCACCAACAGCAAACCACCACCACCAAATCATTCTTAACCAAAACAAAAACTCCATCAAAACCATTCTTTACCACAAAATCCATTCATACATATCCCATTCTTCTTCACTGATAAGTCAAATTACAAAATCAAATTAAATTAGGGTTTATTGGAAACACCCATACATATCAAAATTCAAACATAACCCTAACTCTTTTTAACTGATGCAACACCATTTAATTATCGATTCAAAATCACAAAATAAAATTAGGGATTCTCAGATCTTACCTCTTTCCACCTTCGATCTTCAATTGCTGCCTGTAGAGAATCAATAACACAATTTCAATCACATCAACAACACACCAAACAGTCAACAGAACCTAGCTATCCATTAATGTGTTCATCTCCTTCTATCGATTCTTTTATATGTGTGTAGATGGAGTTGCAGAGCAAGAGAAAGAGAGAACAGCGGCACATATAAGAGAAAATAGGAGAGAACGAATTATGTTTTACTTTTGCTTTCAATTTGAGGGATAAGAAAGTAATTCCATCACCTGAGTTAACTCTGACGAGTGACATAACGGTGCAGTTAGCTGTCCAGTGACTAGTCTGCATATACTTTGTAATAGTGTGATTGATTTGTGAACCGGTATTAGGAAGTGGGACTGTTTTTGTAAATACTCATCATTTTTCAAAGCAATGCACCACCAAGGAAAAGATGGTGAACGTACACACCTGTTTTTAAAGGGGTGAACAAAGTTTTTTTCATTTCAGTTTAGCAGAAATGGTATAAATAGCACTAGTCCTTATCCACCGTCAACCTCAACGAGGTAACTATATATAGTATAGACCTTTTTAATAAATGGTTCCACTCGTCTTTCCCCTATCTACTCGTCCAACCATCAACCTCAGTGGCATCTATCTTTAATTTGACCTTTTAAGCCAGTCAATAACGGTCAACCGATCATAACAAAATTTTGTCAAAAACTCTAAATATATACCGTGTGTTTTAACAAAGGGGAATTATATTTGTAGCCCAAATAAGATTTTTCTTATATTAGAAACCCGTCATTAAAATACCCTAAATTAGAAACCCAAAATTAGTTTTATAACTACTAATTTTACTATATTAACCTTTTACTAGAATAATTATCTTATTTTTTATACTAGTAATTATCCTAATTATCCACTTTTGGTCTACCGTAAAAATAGTCAAAAATCAAAAAATTAGGAAAATCCCAACAATGTAACCTAATTTTTATTGAACGGGTTATCTTGAAAATGTGAAAAAAGATACTAATTTGATTTCTTTATTTATAACATCCAATTTTGAAAAAATATAGTATAATTTCTATTTTTGAGTGGTAATTCCAATTTTGGTTGATGATTACAATTTTCACATAATTCCAAAATTTTGTGATAATTCTGATTGTTTCTATTTTTAATGATAATTACAATTTTCACATGTGCTTTTTTGCGAAAATCATAATTATCACCGGACCTCATATCACTGGAAATTACATTTTTCACTGGAAATATTGGTGAAAAATGATTTTTTCCAAGAAATATTTCGAGTGAAAACACGGATTTTCAGTTCTAAAAAAACTGATTTTTTTCAACTGCATAACAAGAGTGAAAACACAAAGTTTCATTTAAACAAAAATTTCTTTATTCAAAAATGAAAGGTATATATTTTCACCAGCAACATAGGTGGAACGGTGGATACGTTACACAATCATATCAATCCAAAGATGAGTTAGCTTCCATATATATCTTGTTTGCTTCCATATGTAAATCAAGATCGTATTCACCTCACAAAACAGAACTGTTGATCTTGGTAATAGATTTAAACCAAGATGTTCTCTAGTGCTAATATATTATACTCAAACACTATGTCTAAATTAATGGTAAGTGACACTCATCAAACCGTCTACAACTCCAAGATGTCTCAAACACTTGTTCTCAAAAAAAAAATAATCATGGGGCCTAAAAATGGACCCTAAAAATATAAAAACAACCTCTCACGTGATTTCCAATCATGGGGCCTAAAAATGGACCCTGCAAACTCCAAAGACGGTGAGGCCTACCCTATACGAGGAGGTTGTGTTTTGTGTTATCTAAAAAACCGGTATGTAATTATGTATAGAACTATTAAAATTTGGTATGCCTGTTTGGTCACTTTCAAATAAGATAACAAATTTTTTATACACACTGCCATTATAGATAACACAAAAACAACTCTCTCACTTAACTTCTGACTATGGGTTGCCTTGTTAACTCTAGTGACAGTAGGGCCCACCTTATCAAGGACATCAAAGCCCAACCTATATTAGGAGGTTGTTTTTATGTTGTATACGAGAACGGTATGTGTAGCATTGTTGGATAAGAATGACATATGCTTTCACCTTTACGTTGGTCCATTTGGCTTCTTTTGACAACATATGCCATCCATAGGTATGACTTGAATCTTGTGCGGATCATAATGTTCGTTGTTTCATGTAGTGAGCAAAACATCGCCCATGAGGCCAAGCATGACAATTGGGAGCACTAACCGTAGAAAGTACGAACATATATAATCTTGATGGAATACGTATAGATTAGATTCTAAGTTTCTATTAATAAACTTTTCTTTTGCAATTTTAGAAAAGCTGTATGACAGATTCCATGCTTAGGCTAAACCACAAGTCTGTCAAATCCCGATGAGTCATGGATGCCATTCCAGTTATACATATCCAACCGCAATTATTGAAGTCAAATGTCATGAAGCGACTAAATAAATGGTACCGTAAATTTGGCTGCTTAAAGGAGAATCCGGTAGGGTATGCAATGTTCACCTTTTGTCGAATTCGGGTCGGGAAGTTTCTCCTTTTTCTAATTGGTTAGCAAGTGGGTATTAAAATTCATATAAGATGATTGTACCCACAACCCACTAATGAGTTGATATTCTCCTGTAGCTGTTGGATGCTCTTTAATTACTCTTGTAATCATTCCCGACTTTGAATCGAACGTTTATAATCAATATTTATGAGGCTCGCCTCTTTTCGGAAAAAAAAAAGTTGATATTCTTCCAAGGAAATAGGTACCCATCCACAAGCATGATTTCAAGTGGATTTTTAGCTCTAACAAAAGATGTGCAAATGTGCAGTATGTAAGCGAGAAGACACGCACACTTAATGAATGTAGTTTTGAAGAAGCAACCAAGTAGTGTCATATGTCTTAAATTATGCTAAATGTTCGGTAGAAATGCAAATTATTGTAGGCAATACAATTGATCTGGGTTTGATTAAGAAAAACAACAAACATATAGTATCAAATTTATTATCGTTTAGGTTTGATATAAAGAATTGAATTAAAATAATGTAAGAATAATTATGTCAACGAATCATCAATTAAAAAATAATCAACAAAATAAAAAGAATGAATAATAATTATTTTATTTAATCTTTTATTCCATTTTTTTTTCACTAAGAAATGATATAATTTTATTAAAGAGAAAAAAAATACAGGAAAAGAGATGGTCAAGATACCAAAGTCCCTCCCAAAAAAAGTATCATCGGTTACACTTTCGCTCTAAACTCACCTTCTAATGAGATATTAGTAGGGGTGAGTAATGGGTGGGTGGGTGCGGATTTGGTACAATATATCCGTGTACAAGCCGTTAAAATGACGGATATTAGAAATGCACCCACATCCGTTCCATTACCCATAAGTAAAATATACATGGGTGAACGGATGAACTGGGTGGATTGGAAGATCATTTCAATACATAATTACAAAAACCTAATCTTTATACTGTAAAATAAACACCGACAAAAAGAAATTTAGTGATCATGCATACTGAGTCCATAGTATCCTCATCTTTGTCCCTCTCTCTCATTCTGATCCTGGTTATTTCTCTGGCTTCTAAATGTAATTACCTTGCTCACGCTCTAGCTTATCCTTCATATTTTGGTATAACACTGAAACTCCCTGCTGCGAAGTTCCTTATGATTGTATGACCAAATGCCATATGATTGAAGGATCATTATTTTTACTTGGCGTAAATAACCCCCTGCAACGGAGTTCCATTTTTATTTTTATTTTGATGCTCCAGACTAGTGGTCCCTAGACTACATCCAAACTCCTTAAATTGGAGTGAATTTCATCAATTACAGGGTTCAAACCTTTGCCTCCACAATGGGAGGGAGCATGCCAACCACCAGACCACTTGGTGATTGGCTACGGAGTTCCGTATGATTGAAGAATTATTATTACTTGGTACTGGTAATTTGTGTGAAATTCGATAATCTCATGTGCCAACCTTGTAAAACGCGAAGCATAATACTTTGTAACGATGTCAAAGTGTCCCTGGGCTACAATTTCACATCTCCAAAGTCCAACCACCCTGTCTAAAAATGCAACCATGAGTAAACCTATGTCGGGGACGGAAAAAAATATATCTTTGCTCCATTGACATGACACTGAAATAAAAAAAGAAGAATAATTTGAAAAGAATAAATGAAAATAAATTAGTGGAAATAAATAGAAACATATTATATTCATGCTTCAAAAAAAAAATGGTTCAAATGTCCAAATATTTTTAAAAAATGGTTCAAATGGACGAGTAAAAATTAATATAGGTGAAATGGACACTAAAAAAATAGCAAGAATGGGACTGGTTTCATCTGAGCTTAAACTTAAAATATAGCGATGATGAAACTGGATACATCCTATGTAAATTAAAAATAAGAAACAATACTTTCAAATAGGTATGATGAAACTGTTTACATCCTAGGCTATCTTTACATTTTTGTCTATTTAAATAGTATCAAATTTTACATGTCTTTTTCACCTAGAATTTATTAATTTTAGTCTATTTAACCAGTTTTGTGAACTTTATATTGGTCACCCGTATAACTACAAAAACACCTCGTATTATTCATGGTTGAGTTTTGATTTTCTTTTCTTATTTTTTTGATTTATTATTGGAGAAAGATGAACAAAAAAAAAAGAGGATTTTTTTTTACACCGAAAAACTAACTTTATTAATCAGACGATGAAAAATTATAAGAATTAGATGGGAGCCTGGCAACAAGCTGAGCTCCAACCCCTTTTTGATTGATAGCCCCAATCCTATGGAAAAGAAAATCCCATGCTGCGACATTTGCATCATGACTAGCCATATTATTGCGCAGTCTTTTCATAAACTCTATAGTATCACTCCCCAACTCGCCTAAGGTGGTAAACACAAGCACCCCAAAACCAAAGACATGAGTTGTACACTTCTCTAAATATTTAGTTCTTTTTCGATCAACGGCTTGACAAATTGCCTGACCAGGAACAAAAGCACGCACTCCAGCGCCTGTGAAAGGAGAAACACCCGTGGTATCCATACACACATTACGCCCATTTTCCCAATTGTATACAAAGATATCTGCAGGTCTCAAAGCCAGACCGGTGTCTGAGAGAAACCCTAAATCCACTTCCTTCCTAGTTGGGATGCCTGTAAAATAACAAATATCTGCAAAGATATCCCGAACCAGATCATGTCTATATTTGAGACCCACCCCATGTGAGCAGTGCAAGGCATGATCCCAAAAATATCCATCTCCCTACCACAACTGGAGCAAGTGTCCCCTTCTTTCTTTCTTTTTTTGCTGGATAGGGAAACAGCTACTCTAACCAAATTTGATGTGTTTGTTCTTTTGAATGAAAAATATTATTAATGATGCTTTTTGATGGGATCACCATCCTTTTTCTCTCAAGTTGGTTCCCAACAAGAAAAAAAGAAAGAATCTCATGAGCAACTACCAGCACACATTTTAAATCTCATGTCTCAACTAATTTGCCCTTGTTTTTCCCAAATCTTTATCTATAAATAGCAGATAGAAACAGCATCACTTGACACAAGTAGCAGAAGACTAGAAGCAGTAGTTTTGGGTTTTCTTTTCATTAATTTAGCTATCAAATAGTTGCATTAGATGACTGGTCAAATTCATCTAAACGACTTGAATGAATAGGTTGATAGTACAATGCAGCCAAGGATGACTTGCCGGCATCAGCTAAACTACGGTCTTCAAAAGTTTGATCTAGTTTTTAGAAAGTGGCGGCCGGCAGGTTGTTCTTGGCTACATTGAACTATCTCCTTCTCATTTAAGTCATAGATGATAATACTGCAGTGAAGATGAAACCAGAACTTGATCAGTGCCATTATCCGGAGGTCCAGCATGAAGATGTAGAGAGTCCAATGCAGCCAAGAACGACTTGCCAGCATCGACTAAACTATGTTTTCATAGAACCGGGCTGGCATGTGGCACTTGTGCTAGAGTGGGTTCTCTTTTTCTCATGTAAGAGTCACCTCAAAGGATAGAAAGACAGACACCCCAAACAAACGCTTCATCAACAATGAATAGACAGAACAATAAGGTTTAGTGCTTCATCTTATCCCATTCGTATGTTACTCTTTCCATGTACCTGGACAACTACTTTAATACCATTCTCCACTTCTTTTCAGGAATGTCCAGGTCAACATTATCGGCTGGTCGAACATATCTCAACCATGGAAATATCATGTGGTCATACTTTCTGGTAACTATATAGGTTCATTCACCATCGTGTTTTCAACCATTTACAAGAAGTGTAATGCAGAAAAGGATACTTTTCCAACGTCTAGACTCCAGTTGTTAGAACTTGGGAGATATCCACTAGCTTTATTTTGGGCTCTCTTTCATTCATTCAACTGTATATCAAATAGTTGCAGTAGATGGTCCGTGAAATTCATCTTAACGACTGAAATGAATAGATTGATAGGACAGTGCAGCCAAGGATGACTTGCAAAAAAGCCATCAACAAACATTTACAAGAATGACTCATATTTATGGTTTTACTGCATAATACATGTCGGCAGGTTGTTCTTAGCTAGGGGTGGGGCCACCTAACCCATGCCCAACCCGAACATTTAACGGACATGGGCAACGTGTTTTAAGACTTTGGGCAAGCTTGGTCATAAATTTTATAAACCCGAGTTAAATTTGGGTAAGCATGAGCATAAATATTTCTAACCCAAGTAATCCGCCTAACCCGAAGAACTATGATATAGTGAGTCCAATTTTGTGCACACTCCTTTAACGAGTGTGCACGTAACAAAATAATCTCATTGGTTCTCCTTAACAAAAGGTTATCCCATTTTTATTAAATTAATTTTATTGTGTTTTAATTTAATTTAAATCTAAATAAGGAAATCATATCTAATATTCACCGTCTCTCTGTAATTTGCTCACTAGTTATATTAATACTGTAATGGGAAAAGCTTATCAATGATAAGGCATCTGAATTATATGATGAAAATACATTGATCTAGGCATCAAGCCATTTTCATGATTTAACTCGTGTCTTCAACTGCTCGAACACTTCTGCAGCACAAGACTCTGAAAGATCAATGCCAAAAATAGACTACAACCCAAACATTAAAAAAGTTACGCGTTAGAGAAAACTCATATCAATGCGATGCTGTGATGTGTAGATAGTTACCAGTAGACTACACTCAAAGAAATAATGAAAGGAACCCGGATAACTTCGTAAAACTAAAGGAAAAAAGATTAGATATGAAAAGATTTTCTTATTTCCCTAATTGGAAACACTGTAATGTAGGAGAAGATTGGATATGAATTTCCTTTATTAGATTTAAATTAAATTAAAACACAATAAAAATTGATTTAATTAAATTAGATAACCTTTTATTAAGGAGAGCCAATGAGATTATTTTGTTACGTGCACACTCGTTAAAAGAGTGTGCACAAAATTGGACTCTGATAGACTATTTTTATAATTTTTATATCAAATTTTTATACCAAATTTTATAATTGGTATTATTATCTATTTAAAGTAATTTTGGATATTATATCTTCAAATCTAATAATGAAAATATATATTATATTTGTCTCATTAATCATTCAATATGATAAAAATTTATATTATTGTAAATAATCTTCAGTTATTTGGAAATTTGAGATAAATAGAGCAATTAAATCTTATTATTACTAAAATTTGTTATTAATAAACTCATATATCCAGCGAAATTTGGGCTAACTCTGAGTAACCCTGGGAACATAACTTGGGCGGGCTTGGGCAGTACTTCAA
Organism: Papaver bracteatum; assembly: GCA_023529315.1. Taxonomy (NCBI): domain Eukaryota; kingdom Viridiplantae; phylum Streptophyta; class Magnoliopsida; order Ranunculales; family Papaveraceae; genus Papaver; species Papaver bracteatum. Next base: position 77,309 of record JAJJWX010000029.1, read on the forward strand.
TGAGTTCCACGGGTTCGATGGGCAATAGCTGACCCATCTTCTTTTCTTTCAAGTAAAAGATTCCTAACTTGATCAGGGGGTGCGCCTATAATAAGCCTTAACCCACCCAACCAACCCAAGTCCCACCCCTATTCTTAGCTAAATTGACCCATCTTCTTTTCTTTCAAGTCATATTTATTAGATAATGCTGCAGCAAAGTTGAAGCGAACACTTGATCAGGGGCTATTATTCAAAGGTCTAGCGTTAAGAGGTAGAGAGTCCAATGCAGCCAAGGATGACTTGCCGGCATCTTCTAATTATGGTTTCATACGATAGAACTAAGCCGGCATGTTGTCCTTGTGCTACACTGGGTTCTCCTTTTCTCATGTAAGACCTCATTGGATAGAAAGACACTAAGACAGATACCTCCAAAGGAATGCATCATCAACATTGTACATTAACGACGATAAGGTTTAAAACTTATGCGAGACAACATCATTCTAAAGATCTGCCAAATCGGCTGGTTGAACATTTCTCAACCCTAAAAATATCATGTATTCATATTGTCTGGTGAAAGTGAAATGGTTTCATGTCGATCATCTTACTTTACACCCCTTTTTGCAGTTTTGAAAGAAAAAAAATAAAAGAGACAGAAATTACTTTCACAAAGTAATATATAGGAAAAAGTAGTATATCGAAATCATTTCCTTTTCGTGCATCTCGTCAGTATATAGGAAAAGGTTCAAAAAATCTACAGATCAAAGCAGAAGTATGTTTGCCCCTAAAACATGAGGCAAGTTTACTAAATTACACCCCAAAGGTTAAAGAACAGAATGCTCACTGCTACGTAACATATTATACCCACAGCAATCCACAGTGCGCATAAATGAATATTCAAATAAGACCTGAAAGAAATGAATAAATAAGCAAAGCATCGGCTTCGCCTTCTGTGGGGGCAAAATACTGTTGGAAAAATTTGAATATAATTTATGATAGTTAGTTACACCAATTGTAAAGGGTTGTGTCTATTACAGATGTGACTCTACATTAAGGGACTCTTACAAGAGATGTGACTCTCCACGAAGAGATACTATGTCCTTTCTCAAGAGACACCAATTAAATATATAAACCTCACTCATGTTTCATTCCACTGACAAGAAAAGCACACACAAAAATCTGATTTCACTTGCATTCATTGTTGTCATAGTATTGAGAGATAAACACTAAATTTGGTTCGCCGTTTCCTTGAGTTTGAAGTGTTTCTACTCAAGGAAGAAAGATCATTATATCCTGGGAGACGTTTCGCAAGTAAGACCCATTAGCATCGGGGTGGGGCGAATTTCGTCTTAAAGACAAAGTATCTTATACTCGACTCGATCTATACATAGGTTCTTAGTCTTCTAATCTCTCTGGTTCTCTTTTCTTATTCTTCGGTTCTCGCATTTCGGATCAACTTCAATTGCATAAAAGGAGAAGATATCCTTAAGATGAAATCTATTCTTTTCTTCAGTGATTTATGTTTGTTGAGTTGCGTGACATTTACAGTTGAAGCCTTGAAGGTCATATTAAACTTATATATGTACCATGACTCCAGAAGACTAAACGTAGTGCTTTCCGATCAAGTGTGAAATACAGACTAATTGCATTCTAGACTTTGGAGTTGACTTCTAAGGAAGCAGGTTGGTGTAGCAGACAAATCATTTGTGCGACAGTTTAAGTTCGGTTTTTTTGAAAGACTACGTTGTCAACAGAAACGTTTAGACTTGCAATATTTCTTGCACACGTCTTGATATTTCAGTTGATTGTTTTTCTTTACAACTGAAGTTTTTATCAGTTTAAATATTTCTAAATTGTATGTTTCATTTCAAGCAGGATCATTAGAACTATTTGGAACAGTAAATGGGGAGAAGAGTTGCAGTAGCCGTAGAGATTGAACCAAACGGACTACCATTCCTTTTTGAGCATCTCCCATCGGAGTTAAGATGCGACTTCCAAAAGCACTCACTCCGAAAATGCCTTACAGTTGTACCAAAAATCTAATGGCAAGGTCGTCATTAATTTACAATTTTTTGTTACGCCAGATTCGTTTTAAACTGTACGTGATCCAGAGGACGAGACTTTGATCCAAAGTTTAAGAACACTGCCAAACGGTGCAAGGAAAAATAGTTCCGACCATAACTATTTTGTCCACAAAGATTAGTTGATTTCGAAAGAAGTTGGAAATTGCTGAGACACTAGTGATAGATCAGAGAATCTTCATGGGTTTAACCAGGAACGTCACTTAAATATTAGTAAGCGACTCGACTACGGTGAAACTCATTCAGATCACGGTTTAACCAACACTTCATTTCTAGCGTGTGGAAAGCCAGTAACCATGAAGTGTTGACAGGGAGGATTTAGGATCATTAAAAGAAATGAATTCTTAATTCTTATGTATTTTAGGCCGTGGAGGGGGATGCTATAAGAAAGTGACAGTTGTTCCAACTATAGATCCCTTTTACTCTTGTCTATCAAGAGTTAATCAGTGAATTATCCCACAATAGTATATTTTGGGTTGGTGTTTAATTCTCTGATCGGGGAAAGCATGGTCAATGAAGGTACTTTGATTAGACGGACTGATGAAAGCAGCTTATATTTTTGAATTTGAAATGTAAATTTTTGAATTCAAAAGATGCATGTGGTTGAAAGAGAGTCCCATAAGCAAAATATCTAGTGGTGAAGAGATGAAACCTCTTAGTTGAGATAACCGTCTCAGTATCCCAGGGTAGGGCAATTTGGAGTTGGTCACTTGGAGGCTTAGAATGCAAAGCAAAAGAGAATCATTTCAAAATGACGAATCTCTTCATTCCGTATATCTCGAAAAATATTATCAATATCTAAGAATTATATAATTGAAGTGGGCTAAAAGGGAAGAAAGACCCAAAAAAAAAAAAAAAAAAAAAAAAAGATTGAAGAAAAGATGGAGATGACTAATATTTGTGTTGAAATGGCAAGGGAATGACTTTCATGTGGAAAAAGAAAAGAAGAGAAAAAAAAAGTTTTGATTGTTAAAATTGGTAGATGAGAAATGTGAACAAACACATTTATGTTTTATATATAGTTCATGGCGAAGCTTGACAAAATGAAAGATTGACAAAGAAGTGTTAGTTATGGATAATCATGAATTATAATAAAAATGTGGGAAACATCCTTAAATAGCGTGTGATTTTTAATTTGTGAACAATCAATCACCACTGAAAAATATTATCAAGGTTTCTAAGTTCTTGATAAGAGTATAAATTTTAATCATGTTGTGTGAACAAACACAATGTATGTTTTATATATAGTTCATGACAGTTATGGATAATCATGAAATGTGGGAGCGTGTGATTTTTAAGTCCACTAATCATGTTGTGTAAGTAGCTACTGTTATAATTCTTATAGGTTGAATAGTCAGTCATGCCAACCATTCGTGGCTAATAGGTATTGTTCGGAGAAATATATCCTTACTACAATTGAAATATATATATATATATATTAGCTATACAGTGGACATAAGAAAGATATTGAGAGGAGAAAATGAGATTCATTTCGTATACCATCATGCCATGTGTAGAAACACATATTTTCTCTCAGTGATGTAAATAGAAATAGAAAGCACAAATGAGAACTGTAGTTTACAAAATTTCCAAAATGTACTTCATCATCAATTTTATGAAACTATTAAACCCAATTCTGCAAGGTTGCAGTGCATAGGGAATAAGGTTAGTGGTGGTGTGGGTCTGAATGATAATGACTCTGGGCTATTTATAGTCTATCCGAAAACAGTCTTATTGATACAATTAAGGCCACGTGTAGAAAACTTTTAAGGATTAAGTTTACTGGAGATAATACTTATCAAACGGTGAGGTAAAACTTGTCGGCTCTAACTTATCTTTTCCGTGTTTCAAACGGTGAGTCAGATACCAGAACATTCTACACATAATACTCCCTCTTGGATGACCACCGGTTTAAATATTTTTGCCAGGAAAAAGTCTAGTAGGACAAAAATTGGTCGAAGGAAAAGGAGTACAACACTGGTAGCTTAGAAGTGATGATGGTCGTCACGAATTTTTTCCTCTTGTTGAAACTGTGCCAAGAAAACCATTCAGGAAAAACCTGCGCTTCGAATGAGGTTGGTCGCCGCCAAAATTTCCTCTTTTGTTAGGACTGCGTCAGGAAAACCACTTGGGACAAAACCTAATTGCCTGCGTCAGGAAAACCACTTGGGACAAAACCTGAACGCATGTGCCAGGAAAACCTCTTGGGAAAAAACCCTGAGCACTCAAATTCAGAATAATTCCGACGTCGAGGAGCATGTTGCCTCGTTAAAAACCTCGTCTGGAAAACCCTGTGGGATAAAAACAGACAAGAGGAAAAGAGGACAATGAATGTCGCCCCAATATTGGTGCTGGACGTGAATATGATGCCTCGTTAAAACCTTGACAAGGAAAACTCATTGGGACAAAACCTTGGCGAAGGAAAAAGAGTACAACGTGTTTAAGCCATCCGAAGATTCTACGAGTTTACTCCCTCTGAAGTATAACCTCTTAAAGCGGTTAGTGGTGCAAACATTTTACAACTTTCAAAAAAAAAAAACTGCTTTACTTATGGAAGTTTATGGAGGATTGACTACCAGATTTTGCACCGGGTGCACAATCGCCATTGTACACCTAGCATTTAAATCCTCCGTCCATTGCATACCAATTTCAGCTTTCCGTTTTAAGTTCGGGCATAACAATGAAAGGCCTTTTGTAAACTCATAAATTACGTAGAATCAATTTCATCCTCTAAAAGTGTAACCTGCAAAACAAAAGTTAGAACACAACAAGATAATGCATGCATTATATTCGTATATGGTACTTCTAGACCATAAAGTATTATTTCTACGTACGTATCAGATAGATCGATCACTTCCCCTTTTTGGGAATCACAAAGTAATGGTGCTAATCTTAGTAGCACAATAAGTATTACCAGTATCAAAAATTAGATACTCTAGCCTATGCTAGCATATTCTCGAACTTCAGGCCGAGAATTATTTTAATTTCAACGAGATCTCACAGTTTAGTTTAAGCGTGGATTTTAGCTCTATTAAGGGTTGGTTAAGAGGCCAAAGATGATACCACCAACTTATCTTGAATTTAGTCATTCTTCAACAACTCAAAACACACAAAGGATTGTTCACAAAATTCTCCTCTTCTGAGTGGTGATTATGACTTGATTTCAAGCATGACTTAGTTCATAGAGTCAGGTGGCTTCCTGAGTCAGAAAACTGGAATCCTTTAGGGATTCAAGGAATCACCAATCATAAGTCGTACCAAGATGCAATATGAATACTTCGGGGAATACCACGCTAAGGTGCATCTATATTTGGAGAATAATTTTAGTTTTACAGAACCAATCCTGGGGGTTCAGCAGGAAAAACCTTAAATCGCACTTTAGGCAATTATTTTACTCTCTCTGCGCTTCATCTCAAACACTAGCCTGTAACATTCAGGCCTCACAATTTTACGGTGTGAGTCGGATCCGATCTTTTGCGTTATTTGAGAGATTAATTCCATCATCTACCTTAGTTTGAGGGGAATAGATTATATGCCTACCAATCACGATGTCGATATTCCTCTACAGAGGGGTATATATCTACCAACTTAAATAGATAATCGACAATTATATAGATCCCACACATTTCTCTAATGCATGCATACTCAACAAAAGTTTCACAGACTGGTACGAGCGCCACTTCAGGGGAATAATCATTTCCTTATCTTCAATAAGGAGTTTCAAACTTAGAGAATGTGGATCATATTCTGATAGTCTCCATGAGCACTATCTATAGTCTCTCTTCAAGGGCACTACATATTAGAAAAGTGATTGGACTCTCTTCTGAAAGGCATATATATGGGGCAGACATTCAGGCCTCAAGCGTGCCTTAACACACAACTTGTTCATTGCGAGATGCATGATTTAACCTGCTGTGACAACTTCTTGTGTCTGCATCCTCAAGTAAGTGACGAATAATATTTTCCCAGAGCTACTACAGTTATTTGTTTTAATCATGAGTAATCTCCAACACCTCAATTATATCCAAAATCTTGGTGTGAGAAAATAAATGAGATGTTTCACGCCAATTCTAGTGGCAGCCAAACTTTCTTTGATAAGGATAAATGCTTAATCAGATAACATATTTAATTATCGACATTGCAAAATTTCGTTTGATTATAATCTCCCTGACTTCAAGAGAGAGACATTAAGTTTGTCGACGTAATGCGTGCCATCTTCTGGTGGCAGTTTTTCCCCCCCTTATTAAGGCGGGAAAAACCTTATAGGTTATCAAAAGAATTCGCACCATCCTCTTGTGGTGACGTTTCTCCCCCTGAATAAAGTGGGAGAACATTTAAGGTTATCAACCTTACTCTTGCCAAGCTTCTGGTAGCGGGTTGTCATGCCAACTTCTGGTGGCATTTTAATTAGCTTTCCTGATCATGGTGGAAATATTACCATCTCATTCATGGAAACTTCTGGTTCCATAATTTTGTCCGATTTACAAAGACAATTATGCTCATGATAGTTTTGGGGTTTTAACTACAAAAAGTACGCAAAAACAGCTGCAGGCTCGACAAGAGATGATACATTTCACGTCGTTCCTTTTTGACGGCTTACTTCCTCCACCTAACGGCGGGAATACAGTCTCATCTTCAATAAAACATTGCCAGCACATGGTTATAAAATGTCTTATGAATCAAAACCAACATATATAGCTAGGTGACGCTATGGACCGAACACGTAAATGCGATATGTAAGGTTGCTTCCCAAAATGAATATTGATAGTAAATAGTTGGTCGAGCAATCAACCAAAGATGCTTAAATAAAGGACTCAACTATACCGAGTTGAGCACGCACATGTGCAATTTAGTGCTCGACATAATACCAACTGAGGCAAAGTATCAGAAGCATGTAAATTTACTATCAAATTAAATGGACTTAACAATTGGAAAGTCCAAAAATGGATAGGCAACCACAAGATTTGCATAAACAGTTCGAAAAATATGGCATTACGTTTTAATATAGAAGATACCATCCAACGGATGTGTCTAACGATACAAAGTACTGAAAACTTATCCATAGTGTAGGGAGAATCAGTCATACAGATGCCACCTTAAATCCTATGTAGGAATGTTGGTGATTCAATGAGTTACCATAATGCAATTGTCAATGCTAGTTAAAGATCCAAATGTCTCACGGAACGAACAACACGATTTACATCCTTATTTGACATAAGCTCCAGGTTATGTATAGGATATCCATGAGCATTTTGGATTTTTCTACTCATTTTGGTAGAACTTGGGTGCTGTCTAAACCAAACATGCCCGAGCATGAATAATTCAAGGGTCATTAAAATTCTGGCTAATGACAACGTGGAATTCGACTGTTCGATTTCTTTTGGCACACCCCATAAAAGAGAGCCTCAAGCTTCTTTACAACGTGTTTCTCGCAGAAAACAGATGGAGTCATAAATACTTCATAAAATGATCATTAATTATTTCAAGGTGGTAACACCAAATATTCTCAAAAACTCAATAGATTCTTCAGGAATCCGAAATAATATAAGGCATCAATAGCAGTATCTTTTGCACCACTAGAATGATATACGCTCTTCCAGAGCCGTCTATCTTGTTATTCGAACCTGAAATGGTCTTTCACATTTCCCAAAACCTTTACAATGTTACATTAGTGGTTCGAAAATTTGTGTTTGTTGTTCCACTGTCTTTGAGATAAATATCTCCATAATCTATATCTTTACTAGATAGATTACTTCTGGAATCCATATCCTTTGGCAAAGATAGACGAGATAAACATTATGAACAAAAGCATTTAGTAACTATGGGCTGCTTCTAGAGCCCGAAAATTCATAGTTTATCCCTGGAATCCATTTATTTTGACTGCTTCTGGAGTCTAATTTATGGATTATTACAGGAATTTAGAATTTCTATGTTGGACCGCTTTTGGGGTCAACAACATCTCATGGACTTCTTCAAGAATCCAATATTTACCAAAAGAAAAGAAGTAAATTAAAGCAAAATTTCAAGTAAAGAGATACATTAAAACACACACTTATGGTACTAATATTAACAAATCTCCATTTTCGTCACGTTCAAAGTCGACGAAGTATTAATTACTACGAACGTGCAAGAATGGGTACACAATGGAAAAATTGCCTCAACATTCGTCACAGGTCACTTCAGGGACCACTGATTGAAACTGGCTAGCACCTTTTAACAGTTCACTTCAGGGACCAGCCGGCTAGCATAACACACTTTTGCATCCATACTATGCTACGCATATTCCAGCTTCTGGTGGAATTATTTCCAAATTTCTGGAGATCGTTAAAGCCGAGAAAAATTAAATTTATTCTATCCTTTAGGGACGCAACAATTTCTTGCTTTACTGGTATTACACCGTTACTTAGTACCATATTACATAAAGAGAGAAATTCCGCCAAGTGATTTCCTGACCACCACAAATACAAACGGAAAGTAATTAAAATAAACAAATTAAACAAAACTATAACCGTGTTTCAATTGATGAAATAAAGAAGTAAAAAGAGAAAGAATATGTTCCTCTTCCATCAACATTGACTTCACAAGTATATATATATCATTAGTGAAGAGGGTATTTCCACGCTAATGGAGTTGACGACATGTCTTTTATCGTTGTCTTCCACCGAACAGCCAAATGAATCGACTTTAATTATCGAGCAATTCGTGCTGATAACGTGTTATAATTCTTATAGGTTGAATAGTCAGTCATGCCAACCATTCGTGGCTAATAGGTACTGTTCGGAGAAATGTATCCTTACTACAAATGAAATATATATTAGCTATACAAGTGGACATAAGAAAGATATTGAGAGGAGAAAATGAGATTCAATTCTTCTTATCAAAACGGTGAGGTAAAACTTGTCGGCTCTAACTTATCTTGTCCGTGTATGGTGAGTCAGCCACCAGAACATTCTACACATAATAGCTACGTAATTAATTGGATATGTTTCTCACGATTTATAAGGGGTGATACTAACATTACTAAGGGCTGATACCATCTCAAAATCTTAAGCGATCCTGGCCGTTGGATCGGCTAAATGGTATCAGCCCTAGTAATACTGGTATCAGCCCTTATAATGTTTCTAAGATGATTAGGGGTGAACCTAATATCAAGAGAGTAGTTACATAATCACTGGTGCATGCACACATGGACGTGAATCTGTAAAGACATGATTTTTGGATATCACAGCTTCACCGAACCGCACGTGCGATCCCAGCTTAAGCTGTTTTCTTTATTTTATTTTATTTTTAATCAGAAGAGAAGATTCCATTAAAAAAAAAAATTTACAAGCACCTACAAGTAGTAGCTATAAAAGAGCAAACAGCAAGAAAATAACATGAATACTGATGGCCAATCTAGCACTGAACTAGAGAACTAGTAGCAAGGGCCCAAGTATGAAGCTGTTTTGAACATGTATTTATCTTCGAAAATTCTCCTGTTTCATTGATCCCACAGCACCCAAATTGCAGCTGATGGAATAAAATTCCATACTATCTTCCCTTTCGCTGATAAACCAAAGGATGCCCAGAACCAGACCATATCAATCATACTGCGAGGAAAGCCCCGTGCACATCCCTAATTTGAAGTATGAGCGGACCAAAATTCCCTTGCAATCTGACAATGTAGGATTCACAGATTCTTCTTCCATTCCGCGCATAAACACATATACTGTCTTAGAAGATGCTCTTCTTATGTATCCCAGCTTAACCTTGTTCTGTGAATAACTGCGAGGATGAGAAAAATCTCCTCAATCACATAATCACCTGAGTCAATTCAAACCAGCTAAAGTTACTCAATTGTTAACTTCAACGATCTTTATCTTAAATAACCATACATAACAGTGTAATACCTTATGAATCTCCAGCAATAAGATAATTTACCCTCTCTCAAACACATTCATTCCCAGTACCAATCCATGATACCAAACTCAGTAAACAGGCTCACAATCACTCAATTTTCAAATCTCTCTGAACCCATTTAGCCGTTAACCACAAAGCCATTTTCAACACTACAGGGGACTACTATATGTTCATCGAAGTGTTATTATCAGCAACTGCAACATGCCTCCAACATCAATTAGAGGTCAATACTACAGTAATACTACTACTATAAGTGGAAGTTCTACATCATCATCAGAATCACAGAATATAAAAGCTGACGACGATTATGTATTTATGTCTTTAAGACAAGGTTGTCTGATGCTACTATACTAGTCACCATTATAGCTCCATGTGACTCTCTTCATGCTCAGAGGCGCTCAGAGGTGTTATTCTAACCCTATGGTCCTGCTTTTACCGATGGCCTGATGCTAAGAGAACTCACTGCGAATAATTACAAAGTTACTCATGTTACCCTAGCACATTAAATCCAGATTAATAATTCATAGCTCTTTACTTCAACTAATTATGTGATAGTTCAGAAGAAGGAACTTTGAATCAACTTTATTTTCTTATCCTAAAAGATGAAAGATGGCTCCTGAAAGATCCCTAGAAGACTATAGTATATTTAGATAGGCTTTATGTGTTAGCTAATTGTATTTTTATCAACAATGTGTATTATAAATTAAGGAACTCATTCAGTTTTATCTAATTCGGGAAATAGATGCTTATACTTCATAGAATTGACAGATCTAGTCAATTAACCAACCAAATCAGGGCATAAGATGGAACTATGCTATAAACGGACAAATTACAAGCAATGAAGGTGTCCATATATGTATTATCAATTTGCAAAATAACAAAACTGAATGAATAACCCAGAAAGAAATAAGGTGCTGTAACGGAAAGAGAACAGAATGAATTTCGTTGTGAAAGGCACCCTCTATCTAAGATGTGGTCAGGCCACATACATCGAGTATGTGGCTCATCTTTGTTTCTTGACACATATTTAACTCAACAAAAAAAAATAGTTAAACTGTTGTGTAATAATACCGTTTTGGGACTTTATTTTCTACTTCATAATACGTGTCAACATATAAAGATGGGCCACACACATCAACTATGTGGCCCAACCACATCGTAGCGGCACCGGTAAAAGTAAATAAATGTCAAGAACAAAATCCATGTCTCATTGAATTCAACTAACCTATTGTTGTTGTCTAGCATGATTTATATCTCGAAATATGGGATCACAACCCTGTTGATTTCTGTTATGTGCTAAGGCATGCCTTTCACGGTGCGGCTACGATGAGGTTGGGCCACATAGTTGAAGTATATGGCCCATCTTTATACGTATCATAAAGTAGAAAATAAACTTTCAAAATAGTTTCATTACACAACAGTTTAACTAATTTTTTTTTGTTAACTTCCTATTTTTACTCAAAAAGTGAATCCTTTACGGGGATTTGGAGGGGGCAGGTTTTTAAGTTAAATAGGTGTCAATAAATAAAGATGGGCCACATACTCAATGTATGTGGCCTGACCACATCTTAGACAAAGGATACTTCTACCCTTTCACCAAGGAAACTAACTTATACAGTGAGAATGTAGAATTCAAAATCCCTATGAAAAAGCCAGAACTAAGAGATACATAGCTCTAGTTCTGTTTTGTTCTTGTTGTGAGAGACCCAACTTAATGTTTCATTTCCGGAGAAGTTATTTCAGATTAATATTAAAAATCTTCCCCGAAGCTACCTAGAAGATAGTATGAGTGCAGATACTCGAATTAGTGACTTTGTTAAAGAATTGCTCAATGTGTGATATTGCTAATCTAGAAAAATCTAGACAAGTTAGATGATCAAAAAAAGATAATGTGATATCTAATATCTTAGTTAATCAGTCGATTGATGCCATATCTTCTTTCAACCGCTTAGCTTATCTAGATTTTTCTAGATTAGCAATATCACAAACTAAAACCTTATCTTAATTCAAGTCCCTTTTCAGTCAAAAACTTGTCTTAATTACCACACTTCTAAACCTACAGCAACAACATTAGCAGTCCAACTAATGAAACTTAAATGTTTCATACACGTGTAACCAGTAATACTGGTTAGACTAACCACTAAGCCACTCTTTTGACAACCTCCACTCGAATCTGATCTACAATACAAACCTACATAGTAATCAGCAGTCTGGAATCCTTGTATTGCATAGAATCAGTGTATAACCCATGCAGTATCATTATGTTGGGTCATACACAACAAAGAAAAAATTGTGAAGTATGTATTTCCATATCAAGAATACACTAGTCTAGTCATCGACTTAAAAATTCAAATCCATGAACAAGTTGGAGTTCCTATAGTTACACTGCGACGCTAATCTAAATCTAAGCATTTTCTCGGTATGCATTGATCAAATACAATTGAACTAGTTTCAGTTATCCTTGAATTGAATTAAAGACACTCAATAAAGCATCACTTTCATCATCCAATTTGCCCTTATTTCTATCCCACACAGCAGTAGTAGACAACAATAGTGATGAAAAGCATGCAAGTACAAATCCACAACATATATTGAGTGGCTCATCCATTGGAGGCAACCCAATTTTATTTTCGAACTAACAAAACAAGCAATAGAGCTAATAACTTAAAGCGTGGCAATAACAGAACAAAAACGGGACATACAATGTACACTAACATAACTTGCAAAATCAGATAATCTATGTACCATTACCTTCGTAATCAACTCAAGAAATCATCCACTTGAAGCAGCTCTTGGTGATTCAGCCGATCTTGAAACACAACCTCTTGCTCAAATCAAATCAGAGGAGACTGAAATCCTGATCTCTCCTCCAAGGCTTCATGCTACAAGTAATGACCATTGGGGTTTCGGCGATACTTGATAAATCATAACTCATTGAATTTAAAGGAAATTCATAACCCCCCATAATCTTCTTCTTCTCAGAGACACCATAGAACAGGATTTTTCCAAAATGGTGACTGAAATTGATCCTCCGATTAAGCATTTGCAGTTTCAGGGACACCTTCAAAATTTCTCAAACACTCTCGACTATAATCAATCTTTTAGACCATCAAAGATCGAAACAATTCGCCTTCAAATTAAAATTGTGAGATTTGATTTCCCCCGGAACTGAGAAGGAACGAAATAAACCCTAGAATTTGTAAATGAAATGCGATAAAAGTCTAATAGGGGGTCTAGATTCTACAGATATACAAACCAGGATATTTTTGTCAAAAAAAAAAAAAAAAAAAAAACCAGGATATTTCCACCCCGTGGTGTTTCTAACTCCTATTGGTAATTTCGGTTTTACAGCTTTTGGTTTGGTTTTCGGTCCAACCATATTTTGAAACCGATAAATACGACTTTCGCAACCGGCGACTACCATTAGCAAATTTGATTTGGTTCAAATCTGAGCCAAAGTGGTTCGGCTAAAAACCGATCTGTTCCAAGTACAAATCGAGAATGAGTTTTTACAACGTTTAAACTTTAAAGTATCTTCAATTTCGGGATGATTATCTCTAATGAACTGACCAAATCCATTCCAAGAATAACTAAATTGGTTTTGTGGAATTGCATTAAGAACCACCCACACTTATTTTATATTTATGTCTGGTCCGGTTGTAATTTAGGTTCAGCGTTATCTTAGGGATACAACATAGAATTAACTTATTAATATAAGTTAATAAAACATTTATTAACCTATATTAATAAGCTCCGTATACTATCAATATACATAGGTTCTAATGTGTTGGGTTTAGTAACAACAATAATGAAAATAAATTGAATAAGCACAAGTAATATTTAGCTTGATTTGCAACAACTTGGTGGATGCATTACGTCGAGTAGCATGCGGAGCAAAAATTGATAGAGGCACGTATATGATACGCTGAACTAAAGACAATATCGCCTGCTACTCCTCTAAATAGAGAGATGCTATAGCTTCATTAGCGAGTTGCCTCCAGAATACAACTATCGTTAGCATTCCTTCTTGTAGCATACAAGAGAACGCCCTTAGAACTTGGCGGTGAAAACAACTCAGTGAAACCACCTTGTTTCACTCAAAAACTCATAGAGAAAAATGGACGAAATAAAACTTGGTTTTCTCATTTTTCTCTCCTACTCTTTTTCCAACAAAAAGAGAGGAGTTAATGTTAAGTTGTTTTTCTCTCAAAAACATGAAAACCAAAAAACATGAAGGAGTTCATTTTGTTTGTTCATTTTCTCTACTGCTCTCTGCTACTCAAAACAGAGTTGATTTAAAAAAAAATTATGGGTATTGCTACTTGATCCACAAAATTTCACTCAATTTATGCACACCCTAAGTTCTCTGCTCTGTGTTCTACTCTCTCCTTATTATTATCTTCAAGTGAATGTGATGATAGATATATCGCGTATATCATAATTAAGAAAGATAAGGAGCCAACGAGTATATAGAGGGTGAGGCGTCGGTGGACACTTTCTTTTTGGTTTCCAAACGACAGCTAAGTGTTTCATTTCTTTCTTACACTAATTCTCCTCTCTCTACTCTATTAAAGAAAAACGGTCGTCTTTAAAAATGGAACAAGAAGAGTGTTTTAATTGAGAGCATGAGGAGACAATAAATGGAAAAGTAAAGAGACTAGACGGGAGAAGAAATTAAAGAAAGTATCCAAAGATGCTTTCTATTTTATTTTATTTGTTCATTACGTTCTCAATTCCTTGGTTTTGAAAATATTCTTTTCATGGGAGACTAGCAGTTTTATTTATTTTTTTCTTTAACTTTTTGTCACGCGTAGAAAACAGCTTTTGCCTCCATTTCAATTAGAGACAAACACGTCTCCCTCCCGTACCTATTTTTTCACGTGTACAAGAGGCTACAGCTAAGCATCAATTAGTTTTGTCCTGCCTAGGTTTTAATGCAAAATGAAAAGATTCTTCCTCCCGAAGATACGGTCTAATGAACCCGCGCCCGACCGACCGGACGGAGGCGTGCGTGTTTCAGTGCGAAGCACCGCGCGTACGAGAAAAGCAACCTTACCATAGTCTAGGTCTTCCCCCACACACAAAAGTGTAGATACCCAAAGGGACATGCCCTTTAGACAAAACCTATGGTATTTAAGTCTAAAATTCTTAAAATTTTAGTCTATGTGGGACTATTGTTTTATCTATTCAAAAGAAAAAACAACTAGAGGTCAATAGGTCTATGGATTAAATCATGGTCCAAGTTATTCAAAACCCCGTTTTTTCTAACAATCCCCCACATGAATGATAAAACATATCGATAAAACGCGAGAAAACAGAAGGCATCAAAATAGGCTAAGGTGTCCCAAAGATTGAACCTTAGCTTAGTGAGAGGTTACCGGAAATGCTTGTTGTTACGGTGAACGCAATGTCTTGAACCGCCAACAGTGAATGCGATTCAGAAATAACAACCACACTTGATGTCTCCACCGAAAGCTGCCAAGCTCTTGTGGTTGTGCCCGTTTTGGCCATGGGCAAAAATTCTGGACTTAATGAATGTCTCTAGAGAATCATCTCAAATTCTCATAGGAAGCGGCCCCACTTCCAACATCCACAAAGGTTAGTCCATAAAGAGTGTCCTGCCATACCCCTCTTTAATCAAAGCCATGAAACTCATTAAGATCTCAAAAGATCATCCTGAAATTCTGCAGGCAGCACTATCGCACGGTTACACCATAGGGAGGGACAAAGATAGTGCTTTCCCAATATCACCATAAATTAGTTGTCTCATTGAACCTTGATCTTGGAAATCCAATCACAAGGTTGAGTATCCTTCATGGTGATTTATTTTATGAGCTTAGATCCCATCCCCCTCGATGTAGAGATAACTACCTTTCTTTATAAACTTTTCGTCAAAGGAACTGCAATATTATCCTTGGACCTTACAAAGTCAAGAGAGATAATACCAGTAGAAAGTAGTTGCTTCACTATCTCGTGCTTTCTCTGAAGCTATAGACTCTGACTCCATAGTGGATCGAGCTATACTTGTCTGTTTGTATATCTTCCATGACACAGACGCATCTTCAAGCATGAAGATGTACCCACTTGTGGATTTTGACTCATCTGAGTCCTACATCCAGTTGGCATCACAGCACCCTTCTGTCGCAGCAGGAATCTTCCCAAAACTTAAGCAAAAGTCGGAAGTGCCTCTCAAATAGTGCAAAACTCTGTTGAGAGAATTCTTGTGATCCTGCCAAGGGTTGCAAGTGTACCTGCTCAAACTACTCACAACGTAAGAAATACCAAGTCTTATACAATTAATCAATTACATAAGACTGCTTTACGCAAAAAAAAAATTACTCAAGAGTGGAGAAACATCATCACCCTTGTTCTCACAATTTGAGAAACACCGTTACAAGGAGTAGAAGCAAGTTTAGCATGATCGTGATTAAATTTCTTTAATATGATTTCAGCAAAATGAAATTGACTAAGACTATATTCATCAAACGTTTCTCTGATTTTCATCCCTAAGAATACATCGATAGGGCTTAAGTCTTTCATGTCAATATTCTCATTTAGTATGCTTTTAGTGGTATTAATAAAATCAATGTTACTTCCTAATATGAGCATATCATCAACATACAGGCACACAGTAACATAAGCATCATCCTCATATTTAATGTAAACACATTAATAAGATTTATTAATCTTAAACCACTAGATATCATTACATGATCAAATTACCATGCCTTCGTTTAAGTGCTTGTTTCAAACCATATAGAAATTTAATCAATTCGCATACTTTGTTCTCACAACAAAAAACCTTTTAGTTGGTACATATAAATTTCTACATTTAATTCACCATTTAAAATTGCAGTCTTAACATCCATCAGATGTACATATTCAAATCATGAATAAAAGAAATAATAATCATCATCTTAACAGAAGTGATTCCAGTGACAGGTGAAAATATGTCAAAGAAATTTATTCCTTAATTTTTGGTTATAACCCATAACCATACTAGGTATTTCTGTACAGTTTCATCTGTACCAAAGTTTCCTTTTGAAAACTATTCGGAAGAACATATAACTTCCCTGTGGGTTCAGTGTCCAAACTCTACCATAAAGGTCACATAGACGAGGCTAAAACTTATCTAAGTTCTAACTCTCTTACTTCTACTATGTCCAGTCTCAACATCTTGAGACGAGGTTGATTAGTCGAAGGAACATATGCGAAATTGTCATGGATCCTTTTTCGAGGTCCAATCCTCAAAGGAATTATATGTTCAATCAATAAAGCATCTCTTGACTGCACTACCGTGTTCATACCAATGTTATCGATATAAAATCTTATGACCATTAACCTACATGCACTAGCATGCTTAGGATAGGTTATGAATCCATAATCTTAGGTCGAAATTTTGATTTGCTTTGGAGGCGAAATAGCCAATACACCCCCCACATTTTAGGTATACAGGTCAAGAACACAAAAATAGGTTATGCACCTTGCACAATCTTCTTGAGAGATTAAAATAAATATTTTTATTTTACACCCCCACAATTATCATGATTTCTCAACATGCTGCGATTTTGTGTCATTTAACACACGTCGCATACTAATATTATGATTTAACATGTTCATGTATTCATTATCAATTAATAGCATACAAGTTTCACTTTATCTATTAATTCCTCATGTTCTCTTATGTTAAGAGTTCAAAGCATTACATGAACTTATTTCCAAATATCATATCTCATAGTAAAGTAGATGACCATTGGAAATTATATTTAAAGCATAATGCACATGTGGAGAACGAAAGTTTCCATACCTGAAACCATTTTACCTTTTTTTTTTTTTTTTTGATAGTTGAGTTTCTCAAAGAAATGCTTTCATACCTTGGTTCTTTTGGTAGAAGACTTACACACTTCTTCTGGAGCACGCATTCTAGCATCCCGAACATTAACCAACTTTCTTGTTGGATCAATTATTGTACCTCAACATTAGATTCAATCAATCATTAGTAGGTCACAAAATATTGGTAATTAAAACCAAATGCTTTGTGTATTCACAAATCAATTTAAGCACAAACTTTTTGTTGCACCACAATAGTTAACCAAACATGTGATTTATGCAAATTGATTTTACACAAAACATATATGATCCAAATGATTTTGAACATAAACGAAGTTTCTATACAACTTATTAAAATCATATTATTCCTTGACAAAATAATACAAATTTATCTCTACAAAAGATTATTATTCTTGTCATAGGAATCGGTTGCTAGCTACATGCTTAAGTTATCATGAGAATTAAATTTCAACTAAATATCCTCCAAGTAATCACTGCTACATGTTCTCATGATATTCCCAAAGTGATAGCACATCACTAATCAAAAGTTGCTAGACACAATCAACAGATTATACACATTTCACGTTTTTCTGGACAGACATGCACAACAATTTTCCAAATACCTTATCTCTCAAACCGCATATCCAAATTAGATGTATCAAAAAGGGGTTTAAAGATAATATCCAGAACTAAATATCTTATTTAGATCAACATTTCCAAAAACTCATAGTTATGCCAGAAATTAATTTTTCAGCAGAGTTTTTCCTGCCCGTCAGAAATATCCAGAAACGTATAACAGTTTTGTAAAATATCTAATAAATACTTTTACAACTCAAAAAATCATGAAATTCGGTGGAGTTAACCACCAACATGTATATATCACTGTGTTAAAATTGGTCAGAAAATTTCGTCCTGGGTTAAGAGATAAACCCAAAATTATACAGCTCATACAAAACTTTTAATTTGTGTTTTTTCACTTTAGAAAAATATGAACATCTTTATTTTTCCAAAAATTAATATCAACACCATTCATTCAATTTTTGATTATGTAAATGCCTTATGACACTTTCCATTAAACTTAGTAGTTTAATTTGTCAACAATATTTTTCTTTATTATTGTTACAAAAAATTAAACTAGCACATATTGTCTTTAGATTGTTGGGTTTAGTAACAACAATAATGAAAATAAATTGAATAAGCACAAGTAATACTTAGCTTGATTTGCAGCAACTTGGTGGATGCATTACGTCGAGTATCATGCGGAGCAAAAATTGATAGAGGCACGTATATGATACGCTGAACTAAAGACAATATCGCCTGCTACTCCTCTAAATAGAGAGATGCTATAGCTTCATTAGCGAGTTGCCTCCAGAATACAACTATCGTTAGCATTCCTTCTTGTAGCATACAAGAGAACGCCCTTAGAACTTGGCGGTGAAAACAACTCAGTGAAACCACCTTGTTTCACTCAAAAACTCATAGAGAAAAATGGACGAAATAAAACTTGGTTTTCTCATTTTTCTCTCCTACTCTTTTTCCAACAAAAAGAGAGGAGTTAATGTTAAGTTGTTTTTCTCTCAAAAACATGAAAACCAAAAAACATGAAGGAGTTCATTTTGTTTGTTCATTTTTCTCTTTCGCTCTCGCTACTCAAAAAAACGAGAGTTGATTTAAAAAAATTTATGGGTATTGCTACTTGATCCACAAACTTTCACTCAATTTCTGCACACCCTAAGTTCTCTGCTCTGTGTTCTACTCTCTCCTTATTATTATCTTCAAGTGAATGTGATGATAGATATATCGCGTATATCATAATTAAGAAAGATAAGGAGCCAACGAGTATATAGAGGGTGAGGCGTCGGTGGACACTTTCTTTTTGGTTTCCAAACGACAACTAAGTGTTTCATTTCATTCTTACACTAATTCTCCTCTCTCTACTCTATTAAAGAAAAACGGTCGTCTTTAAAAATGGAACAAGAAGAGTGTTTTAATTGAGAGCATGAGGAGACAATAAATGGAAAAGTAAAGAGACTAGACAGGAGAAGAAATTAAAGAAAGTATCCAAAGATGCTTTCTATTTTATTTTTATTTTCATTACGTTCTCAATTCCTTGGTTTTGAAAATATTCTTTTCATGGGAGACTAGCAGTTTTATTTATTTTTTTCTTTAACTTTTTGTCACGTGTAGAAAACAGCTTTTGCCTCCATTTCAATTAGAGACAAACACGTCTCCCTCCCGTACCTATTTTTTCACGTGTACAAGAGGCTACAGCTAAGCATCAATTAGTTTTGTCCTGCCTAGGTTTTAATGCAAAATGAAAAGATTCTTCCTCCCGAAGATACGGTCTAATGAACCCGCGCCCGACCGACCGGACGGCGGCGTGCGTGTTTCAGTGCGAAGCACCGCGCGTACGAGAAAAGCAACCTTACCATAGTCTAGGTCTTCCCCCACACACAAAAGTGTAGATACCCAAAGGGACATGCCCTTTAGACAAAACCTATGGTATTTAAGTCTAAAATTCTTAAAATTTTAGTCTATGTGGGACTATTGTTTTATCTATTCAAAAGAAAAAACAACTAGAGGTCAATAGGTCTAGGGATTAAATCATGGTCCAAGTTATTCAAAACCCCGTTTTTTCTAACATAATGTACATGGGGTCTTTCTTGGATGGACATTAATAGGCTAGACTACGGATATTTTATGGGCTTAAATCTTTGTCTAAGAGCCCCACTATTTGTCCTGATTAAGTTGGGATAGAATTTGTTGGCTAAAAAATCATGGGGCTTCCACAATCTCTCCCATGCAGCAGTAAGCTAAAATTATCACATATCTTAAATTTCTGCACTCTGGGCTTACTGCTGAAGGGCTACTTACTGGTAAACTACATGGTACAAACAATTTCCCTTAAAAAAATAAAAATAACGGTGAAATTTCTTGCATTACAAGCAAATTGTTAGTAATAACTATATAATGCATAAATGGGAGATTGGTGAAATTTCTAATTTTCATCAATAATAACGTTTCGAGAGATTGGTGGAAAGATTGTACTTCTAATCATTATTCTGTAGAAATACAAAGATTAGGAAGACTCTAGTTTTCACCAATAATAACATTTGGCGAGATTGGTAAAAAAAAATTATCCACAAATCAAAAATATTAGTGAAAAGTCAAGTTTTCACCAATAATGAGCTAAGAAAAATTGGTGAATAACAAAAATATATAATAAACTTGCTTTAATAAAACTAGAAATATCGTTGAAATTTTCACTCGCCGGCTTTCAGTAATAATCCCGAATGCGAAACCTAATTTCATAACTAGTTACGAAAAATCCTAAAACTGAAAATTCATATGACCAAAACATTTCGAAAATCGTTTTCCTGTATAAAATAGACGGAAATCATAATTAAACAAGAGAATAAAAAAGCCTAGAATTCAATGATAATTTGAAACTAAAAAAAAAATACATATCAAAGCATAAAATAAAGTAAATTAAAAAAAAAAGGAAAAAGATATAGATGAAGATCAAATCGATTACTTTTAATTTGTGATCATACAACCTTCTGAGATTTGTTTTTTTTTTTTATTAGTTGGATTTTTTTTTTTTACGGTTGGTTTAGAGGTTATCAAAAATTTGATCTAAATAATAATGATCAACAATTGAAGAAAAAAAGAAAAAAAAAACAGTAATTATCTTGAAATTATATGCATTAACGGAAAAGAATGATCTCTGAATATATACTTGCCAGATAACACGGTAAATGATATTTTTGACATCATAAAAATGTTCAAATTAAATCCCGCACAACATTTGATGTAATTTTTCACCATAACTAATGGCGGGTAAAAACCCAAACCAATCCAGAAAAAAGCCACTTTTTAAATAAACGTCCTTATTTTTAGGTGAAAATGCACTCTTTAAAATTATAGTTCAGATAAGTTTAATTTTTAAAAAATAATGAATAAAAAACGGGTTGGTAGCTCAGCTGGTCATCCCCGTTCCACAAAGATTTGATGCGCTCCAGGAGGCTTCCCAGGTTCGAATCCCTGATAGCGCAATATTGTAGAATTTGACATGGAAGGTAGAGTTAGCTTTCCTCCCATTACGACATAATCACCCCCCTATCCGCTTCGGCTCCCTTGGCTGGTTCCTCATGAGGCTTGCTGGTAAGTTAGCCCGACAACCTGTTAAAGTAACGTAGTAGTACGTTGTTGAAGCTTAGCTTGTTAGGCTTTCAACTACAATAACAAGATCACCGGCAAGTGTGCAAAAATAATGAATAAAGACTAACAGAAGCGTAAACAGTACTGTAATTCTTTTGTAAATTAATTAAAAAATAACTAAAATGATAAATGTCTAAGAAAAATTGATGGAACGAATACAATAAAGATTAGGAAAATTAAGCCCATGTTAATGTTACATTATTACTATTGATGATCCACCTACAAACATTCATTCGTTAGATATTGAGCATAACCACCACCACAAAAACAACGTGTGCAATGTGTAAGGGTAGTTAAGGAACGCGCAATTGGGGATACTTATATTAATTGGGGGATATAGAAAAAGGGAAAAAATGGGATATAAATAGTAAATCAGAGTCACCCCTAGTATTTTAACTAATTCCTAATCTACCCCTCACTAATCATGTTTAGTGGTTAAATATAATTAAGTAAGTTAATAGATTAGTTTGATAATGATTAGTATAAATCATTATCATTGAATTTGTTGATGCAACAACATTAAATCAAGATATTTATGATCATGAAGGTTTAGGTGAAGAACCAACCTAGGAAAGTAAACAAGTTGAATATACAAGTGCTCCAATTACTCATGTATATGTATTCATCTATTGAAATTTGATTTTTTTTCATTGAATCTGGCATTGTTACGCCTGAAAAACTTAGTACCAGTATGGTAAAAGTTGAATACCATGCCTGCAGAGACCAAATTAGCATGGTATTCATACTTTCACCATGCCGATACACAATATCCCCCAATTTTGAAATTGTAAGTACACTGCCTGCACAGAAAGTTCATTATCGAGCATGCCGGTAGTAGTGCCGGCATGGTCCATTCCCAAGTGTACCGTTCCTGCTTGAGGACAAAAGCATACGGAAAATATGTCTGAAATAGTAAGTATCGGCATGGTATTCATCCTAAAAACCATGCCGGCACTAGTATCGGCATGGTATTCATCCTAAAAACTATGACGGCACAAAAAACAATAGGGTATTCATCATGAACACAAGCCATGAGTGGATTGAAACTGAAACTGAAAGTTTCAGTTTATGATTCTATGCCAAATGAAGTTTTAAAACAACAACAACACTTTAAATATGATTGGGTATCATGTACCTTCTCAATCCATTTCTCCATCTTTTTCTTCTTGCTCAACAACAATTCAATTTAACCCGTCTTTAAGAACTTGTTATGATTTGATTTTGATTTTGATTTTTAGTTTTAGTTTTAAATTTTAATTTAGATTGAAGAGTATTTTAATATTTCCGCCCCCCAAAAACACCCCTTAACGGACACTATTGGTTGGGAAAAATAATTTATATCCCCCAATTAGTTTAAGTATCCCCAATCGCGCGTTCTAATTAAGGTAAAAAAGATCCAATATACCTAAACAACTAATACTACTTTCTTTACCTCATCGTACAGTCTCCGGCTCTCCGCCTTTGGATATAGTTTTATATGTTGAAGCAACTGAACTTTTTATGTCTTCACCAACAATTGTATCATTAAATCCATTTTCTTCTACAACCGTAAAAAGCATAGCAACGGAATAATTTAGTACTCTATTTCAGATTCCAAATTCATTAACACACACACACAAAATAAAAATAAAAATCAGATCTCTATTCCAAAGTCAAGAACGAATAAACCATTCTTAATCTGGGTTATACTCATCATTCTCTTCGGAGACCCAGCCTAAAAACAAATAGAAGTTTAGACAGAGTGAAAAGATATATCTTTGAAATCTTCAAATCTTTATCTATTTAAAATATAAAAAAATTAAGTTTAGATAGAGTGAAAAGATATATGTAGGGGAGAACAGTTCTAGAGAGTTTTGGCCTAGATAATTCCAGAGGTCTAGGGAAATAGTAAGAGAGAGTAGATGATTCTGGAGATTTATTTATTTTGGTAACAAATATACGGTAAAAAAGTCAATCCTTCACTTTGTCCAAAATAACCTTAATTAATATCAACAGACGACAATGTATATTCCTGCAAATATTGTTTTTTGGATAAAATATGATTTTTATTGATCATGTTGCAAGAACATTGATGTCTCTTGCTAAAAGTGCACAAAAATCACTTGGAAAATTATCAAGATGACTGATGTTTGATGCTTTCACTCTGGTAGACTTAGCTACAACATCCGCCACTTGATTATCATCTCTACTAACGAAAGAAAACTTGCAATAATCAAAACTACTACTTAAATGTTTAATTTCTTTAAGAAGATTTCTATTTTCCCATTGAATTAGAAGGGAATTCTCCAATAAGGACTGAATGACAAGCTTTGCATCTGCTTCAATGTGGATACGACTTAAGTACATTTCTCTTGCCCAGATTAGAGCTTCCCGAATCGCCTTCCATTCTCCATTTTCAGGACTTAGTGCTCCATCTTAGTAATGTCCTTGGATTCCTTGACAGGTACCTGCAAAATTCCGGAGAACAATCCCCGTACCCAATTGTTTAGAATCATGACAGAAAGAAGCATCAACATTTAATTTAAAAGTTCCTTGTCTAGGGGGTTTCCATCGTGACACGGCAGTTAAAGAAGAGCTAGAGTCATGCATGAGGCTAGATCTATACAAAGAATTATTGTTTAAGTGAGCAAATAAATAGTAATTGATTTTGTGCACAATGTTGAGAGGGTTGAGAGATACTCCTTGAAATATAGCATCACACCTATCCTTCCAAAGGATCCAAGATCCAATCAAAAGAGAAAAAAATATTCTTTCATTGGTAGAGCCAAGATTACTAGAGAACCAGTTCTCAACCCATACTGCAACACTATCAAATCTGTTTCGTTGTTCGTCTATATTGATAGTAAGGCTCTTCCACACTGCTTTAGAGAAGTTGCATTCCATCAATAAGTGTTCAATAGTTTCATAATAAGAACCACATAGCCCACATTGAGTATTTGAAGAGTCTTGAAATAAATCTAGCTTAACTTTTGTAGAATGAATGTTATGAATGCTCTTCCAAGTAAAAAGTTTGACCATGTGTGTAACATTGCATTGACAAAGTGATTTCCATACTACATATTGAATAAATCGACCATTAATTTGAATGTCTATATTAGTCATAGTGAGGAGCTTGTAAGCACTTTTGACTGAGAATTTACCATCTCTAGAAGGGCTACAGATCATAACATCTTCTTTGGTTATATCCATGAAGATTCCTTGTATCTGTCTAGAAGTAACTTGGTCAAATAACTTGTTAAGAAGCTCAATATTCCAGGTGTTTGAGTTAGGAAGCAGTAAATCATTGACATCTTGATAAAATCCGTGAAGGTCATTCATTGGAACTGGGGGTTGAGAATTATATGGAATTCATCTATCCAGACATATCTTAGTTTTTTTCCCATTGTTGACTTCCATGAAGTAATGATGTTGAATAATAGTTAGGCCCTTTGTAATTCCATTCCATATATAAGAACCATTTATTGCTTCAATCTTTTGATGCAAAATGTTGATTTCTTTGAAGTATTTGTTATCCATTATTTGAGACCAGAGAGCTTATTTTTCAGTGAGTAACCTCCAAGAAAGTTTTGTAAGAAGAGACAAGTTTAGCTTCTCCAAGTCTCTAAAATCCAAGCCACCTAATTATTTAGGTTGACAAACTTTGTTCCAACCAATGGGGTTTAAGCCTCTGTTGGATTTGTACCCCCAAAAAAATTTCCTTTGAATGGAAGTAAGCTTGTGTAGGAATCTTAAAAGTGCCCATTTGGTAAATAGGGATTGAGTTAAGTACATGCTTCACCATAGTACCTCTGCCTGCTTGAGAAAGAGAGAAGACTAAGAAGTATATCTGTTTTGAAAGTTTTCGTCAATACTATTAAAGGCTTCTTACTTTGAATGGCCAATAATGGGAGGTTAACCTAAGTATCTTTCTTTGGAAGTCATTGTCTTAACACCAAGAATATTAGTAAGAGATGCAACAACTTCAGGCTTAGTTTTCTTACTGAAATAAACTGAAGATTTCTCAAAATTTATAAGCTGACCTGATTGGGAGCTAAAATCACTTAGAAGCTCAAGTATATGATTTAATGAAGAAAGATTTGCTTGAGTGAAAATCAAGCAATCGTCTGCAAAAAGCAAATGATTGATGGTTGGTGAATGAGCATCCACTTTAATACCTTTGATGGTGCTGTTCTGCTGAGCTTGTATGAGTTGTACGTCTTGACAAGAATTCCATTGCTAGAATGAACAAATAAAGAGACAATGGGTCACCTTGTCTAACTCCACTTGTAGGCTGAAATTCTTCACATGGTGAGCCATTAAGAATGACAGAGAGTGAAGTAGTGTTGATACATTGATAAACCAGAGAGCAAAAATCTTCACAAAAGCCAAAATATTACCTCAAAACTTTGATGAGAAAAGGCCATTCAAGCCTATTAAAGGCTTTAGACATGTCTAGTTTGAGAGCAAACCAACCAATTTGTCCCCTTTTTTTCTTCATAGAATGAATTATTTCCTGAGCAATGACTGTATTATCACTTATGAGCCTACCAGAAACATATGCTACTTGATGTGGAGAAATGATTTTACCAATCAAGGGCTTCATTCTATTTACTAAGAGCTTAGAAATGATCGTGTAAGAGGTATTACATAGACCAATTGGTATATAATCAGCTGCACAAGTAGATTTCTTCTTCTTGGAAATTAAGGAGATGTAGGTTTTGTTGATTTGCTTCAAGATATGTTTTGTCTCAAAGAACCTAGTAACCATTATGCAAACATCTTCACCCAGCTTGAAATCCCTCTGGCCCCGGTGCACTCCAATTTTCCATAGATTTGAGAGTATTATGAATATCTTGATTAGAAGGAATTCTTGTTAAGAGAGAATTGTCTTCTTCAGTGATCAAAATAGGAATGATTAAAAATAGTCTCTCTTCCAGAACAGGATTAGTAGTGGTACTGATAGACTTGAAGTGATCAGTAAGATGCAAAGAATTTTTTTCCCTTGAATGAATCCAGTTGTTGTTGTGATCTTTGATAGAATCTATGTTGTTTCTTGCCTTCTTCCTGTATGTTTTGATATGAAAGTATTTAATGTTGGTATCTATGTCATTAATGAAATGATCCCTGGATTTTTGTTGGTAGAATTCACTCCTCATTCTGTGTTGGCTTTCAAGTTCTTTGTTGATGTAGAAAATCTTATTATGAGTTTCAGCATTGTAAGGCTTCTCCTGGAGAGTTTTGAGTTCATTTTGAAGGTTGTCAACATTCTGGTTAATGTCACCAAAGTGTGCTTTATTCCAAAGAGATAAATCCCTTCTAGTTATTTGAAGTTTTTGAGTAAACTGAAAACCTGGTGAGCCAGCAACAGAAGTACTCCAAGCTTTCTCAATAACATGAATGCAAGTAATGTCATTTAACCAAGTAAAAAAGAACTAAATGGTTTCCAGCACTTAGGAATAGTGGCATATGTGACTAATAAAATTGGACTATGGTCACTACCCACCTGAGTAAGATGGAGTAGTTTAGAGTTTGAATAATGAGTACTCCAATATCCATTACCTAATGCTAAATCTATTCTAGATCTTTTAGCACCAGTCCCTAGATTATTACTAGTCCAAGTGTAATCCTTTCCTACAAACCCAATATCTTCTAGACCACTAGACCTAACAATGTTGTTGACAAAGCCATCTGAGGAAGAAGAAGGGCCTTCGATATTATCAAGTAAGTGAAAATTCAAATCACCTATAACAATCCATAGGGAGTTAACCTCTTCACTTATCTTTTGAATAAACTCACACTACTCTTTGTTTTTGTTATGATTAGAGTACCCATACATACAAGTAAGAACAAACTCCGGTTTACTTTAATCATATTGAATGACTAAATTAAACATGTTGAGTTTAGAGTAAACCAAATCACAAGTAAAGCCATTTTTCCAAAGGATTACAAGACCTCCTGAAAGTCCAACAGGTTCTATAAAAGCCTAATTAGGGTATTGATAATTGGAAAGAAGAGGTTTGCTTTTTAGTTGACTGATCTTGGTTTCACATAATAATATAAAATATCAGGGTTTTGGGCTCTTACTAAGTCACTCAGGTGGTTTCTAGTTATAGTGGATTTGAAACCTTGAACATTCCAAGAGAGAATTCTCATTTTGACAGAGAAGTTTTGATTAGGATCAGTGGTATAAGAATGGATTTGAGGGGTAGCTAAAAGAAGAATAACTATAGAAAACTTTTTTATGAAGAAAAATGCTATAATTTGCATGCAAGAGCAATTTAACACGTAACAAATTCCTAGACAAACTAAATGTGCAAAATAATCATCTAGAGAAATAATATGAGAATTAATGCAGGAGATTAGATTCAGAATTACACCTAAGCTAGGACCAGAGATTAGAAAGTGAATTAAATGAACATGCAATTTAAAAGATTGAGAGCTTAAAAGAGTAAAGAAAAAGTGGTAAGAAGGAGAAATGGAGTTACCTGACTCTCCACCAATGCATTTCCATCTTGAGTTTCATCAGTTGTGTACATGTGAGCTGTTTGGTTCACTGTGAGGTTATTGATGTTGGCATTAGTGGACAAGACAGAACTATCCGCAGAATTAGAAGAACCCGCTTCACAAATTTTAGTTCTTTTTCCTAATCTTATAGCTTCTTCATTATTGAGCTCCTTATCTTTAATAAAGCTATCCAAATTGATAGAGATATCATCCTTAGGGGGAACAAAAATAATATTCTTAGAAAACTTCTTAGCATTTTTCTTAGAGGCTGGAGCATTCAAACTAGTGTTCGAGGTGACAGTTTTCCTCAAATTACTGACTTTACCAAAAAAGTATGGCTTTTCTTGCGCCTTTGCCAGGAAAGTTGCAGCCTCATTACATGCAACCTTACAGTGCTTGATTACATAACAGGTGGTGCAGATTCCACTTGGTTGCCTCTCATAATATAACTTGATCCATTTCGATAGACCAGCATTGGTAATGGTCTTCACAACTCTTCTCATAGGGTCAGTAAGGTCAATATTGACACAAACCTTAACAGGGTCACTTCCCTTGGGAATGGCATCCTTTGGTTCAATGGTAACGACTTCTCCCATTATTTCACCAATTTTAGTGACAGAAGCAACGTTCATATGTTCCGGCAAGAGAAACTTCAATTGAATCCAAAACTGCTAAAAACCCTCAATGCTTTTTCAGTGTATACCATGCTTGGTATATAATCATGAACCACCAAAAGCTTTTTGTTGATATGCCAAGGTCGTTTATTAATAACTGTGCTGAGAATATCCCAGTCATTAAACTTGAAAATGAAAAGATTAGGTTCGATCTCAATTATTTGAAGATTTTCTTCTGCGGTGAAAGGCCATTTAAACTTGATGTACTTTTGGACCATATCATGGTTCATACGTCCTTCAATAATAACTTTACCAATAGATGAAGCTTCCCATTCTATCTCTTCTTCTTCCTTATTTTCAGAGTTATTGTTATGATGAACAACAATCATTTCTTCAGTATTACCAAGAGCCAGTGTAGCCTGTTTGAACTTATTGACCAGGGTACCAACTTCATTGCTTGTTTCATTCTCCATTGATAACCAAAAAAGGGTTGTAAGTTTTTTAGGTTTTTGGCTGGGAAATTTTTCTAGAGACGGGGTTTTGGGAAGAATGAGTTTAGAATATAGAGGGAGAATTGGAAAAATTAGAGGGAAAAATTGGAAGAAAAAAATTGCCGCCTCAACCAACCACACTTTGCTTTATAGAATATAGAATAGATAATTATTTATGAATAAATTTTACTTAGACATTTTTGACGACGTTGGCGATTATTTTTGAAAAAATATGAGTATACAAATCTAAACTTTAAATATGAAATCATACCAAGATATGAAAAAGATAATACGGCTTATGCACCTTATTTCATAAGGCCATACCTTACAAGATTTTATTTTATAGAACGACCATGATACCCACCTTCTTTGTCCGTACTACAAGCAAGAGGTATAGGGATTGATTCCCATTTGGGAGGGCTAGATTTTCTATTCATAGTTATTAAAGACAAAATAAAAAGAAAGAAAAGAGAAAAAATAAACTCCCAAAAACTATAACATGACAGGTGAAACAACCAAATAACAACCCCAATAAGATGATCCCCAATTCGGCTTTACATTGTCTAAAGAAAAACCATCTAATTCCTCCACAAAATTCTTGAGCTCAAAATTCTTGCTCCCATATTATAACTTTGAGCTTTCACTTTTTTGATGAGTTATTGGATTTCAAAATTCATATCCTTGAAAATCATTTTATTTTTGCACTTCCATATAGTCCAAGTGATGGTTAAGAATTTGCTACAAAACTTGTCCCGAAGAGTTTAACCTTCCAACCCTTAGGATGATTAAATCAGTACAATTTTCCATTGCACTATGAAACCATTAAACTATACTCATTCTTGTGCCTGATCATCAAAAAAAAAAAAAAAGAACAGAAAAAAAAAATACTAGTCGGTCGACTGAGCGAAAATAAAAAAGAGAAGTAATTTTTAAAGAGAAGTAATTTTTAAGTATTTTTGTTATTTATGTTATTTATGGAAGTGCTTTTGTTATTTATGTTATTTTTTGTTATTTTTGTAATTTTTAACCTTCCAACCCTTAGATTAATGCTTTTGTTATTTATGTTATTCCCAAGAAAATAAAAAGAGAAGTAATTTTTAAGTATTTTTCCTATTATACCTTTATTAGGCCGACTGAGCGAAATGAGGGATGACTTTATATATGGTGGTTGTGTGTCAATGTGGGACATGACATTTTTTTTTTACAATTTTACACAAAAAGATTGGATTTGGTGTCCTAAAAAAGATTCCCGTGTGTACTATTATTCTCAAGCGTTGGTTCATTATATTTCCTCTTTCTTATCAGCCCTTAGATCTTAGAGTAGTATAAAAAAATTTTACAGCGACATAAGTGTAAATATACTTTTTATATATTTAAAAACCTCGTATCTTTCAAATTACAAATTAGATTTTTGTAAATTTTATATATTTGGAAAACTATTTAAATTAGCTACGCAATGAGCACAAACAATAATATCAAATTTTTGTTTTTAATTTTTTTTTTATTATTCCCCAAATTTTGTATGTTTCTCCTTAAAAGTTAGGCATAGCTTAAAATTAGACATAGCTTAAAAATAAATTGAAAAAATCAACAAAAAAAAAAATGATTGATTCTTAAGTATAAAAAACGACTAATTTTCAAATGAAAAGTATAACATATGGTGTCGACTTATTTGCAAAGTAGGAAAATACCATGGCCGACGTGTCAGGAAAAATGATATTTTCGTGTCGTGTTAGGAAAAATGATATCTTCGCACCGTATCAGGAAAAATGATATTTTCACCCTACGGCGGAACAAAATTGTGAGTACAAAATTTGGTTTTGCATCAACTTTTTCGGTCGGCCATCCCACCGTGGCAGCGGTCATCTAGTGTATTACATCATTATAAAATTAGAAAAGTTAGATCTTTTGTACTAGGAAATGAGTACTCGCATAAACTTTATAACGTTAAAAAGGATTTTAAAATAACCGCGCAATGAGTACAAACTATATATATATATATATAGAGAGAGAGAGAGATTTAAACATACTAATTAACTGATTAAGGAGGAAGGATACATTGATATAGTTATTATCACATTATCCTAAAATTTCGACACCAATTCTTTAATAAAACTCGATCAACAATGAATTTGGAAGCTAATTTATTGATGATATGTTGTTTTTTACAATGCTCTACATTCCCAATGAAAATGAGCATAATTCGAAACATATAAACCAGACACTTACTATTTTGAAAATCACTTATCATAAATTGGTGATCGAAGTTAAAATTAGTAGACGGTGAAATTTAGAATCTCATAGTGTACTAATTTTTGGAGGGATCATAGAGCATTAGTAAAAGTATGTCGTTTAGAATCTCATAGTGTACAAATGACGTAAGAGCATTTGTGAGAATAACCGCGATCCTTCTCTGTAATAAAAATAATATAAATACTGATTTTGGATAGTCTTGTTCGTCGTGAGTGTCGGTTTTCTTGGGAGGAAAAACGAAAGAGGAAAAACATCATTCATTTGGAGACGTAATGCTGGTCTATCAAAAGCCCATTCATACTTCGTCCCCGAGTATATGTACTAATTGTTAGCCCAACATCATCTATATCTGGTTGTGCTTCAGATTTTCTTACATCGGTCATCAAAGGTGGAGACTTATGGACGGTTGAATAAAGATGTTTCTGATGCTGAATCTCAGGTCACTGTGATTGGGATGAATGTGAACAAAGCTCGGTCATCAAAGTGAAAGCCCAAGTATTTCTACTCGTACAAAAATATGGAAGGTTGGAAGCACCAAATGGCCAATCTGGTATAATTGAAATTGTATAGACTAAACCCATGTCATTATAGTACAGTGGTAAAATAATTGGTGGTGATAACACCACCCTAGTTCGAAAGTCATTACAGCCCATTAGAAAAAAAAAAGAACAAACATTGTACAAATCAGTCTTACATTAATTATGGCTCCACCTATTTGCCACCCTCAATTTTCCTATTTGCCACTCTCATTAATTACCACCTCCACTTATCTTATTTTCCACCCATAAATTTTCTCATATTACGACCAAAAGACTCTTACATTGCGAATCTGTTATTCTTGACAACATTTAGTACTTATTAGTACAATTTTTTCTTTTGCTCAGATCTAGTCCTTTTGGGCTAGATCTGAGCAATGATTTTCAGTTTTTCATGAATAAGAATAATTTAATTTGTGTGTTTAGTTTTTATTTTTGTTGTTTTTGGTGTCTATGGACACATTTCTTCGCTATTTGGGCGATCTTTTCTTCGTCGTTTGGACGATTTTTCTTCGCTTAATAGCGATTCTTTCAAATCTCCATGATGTCTCTTGGTTTGCTATTCTCGATTCATCAAGAACATCAACGATTCTCACGGCCGCTTTGGATTCATCTTCAACAAAAGGATTTAGGCATCTTGATTCGCTTTGGATCTACAAGATTTTTGGGCAAAATACTCCATTTTGTTTGGAGCATCTCTTATTGAAGAAGATATTGATTTTAAATGGTCGGAGTTGTTTCCGGTTCACACCATCATTCATCACTACTACATCTACAAAATTGATGTCTTTGCGCTCATGGCTTTTTCTCTTCGCTGGGATGTACTTGCAATTGATGTCATCATTTGTATTAGGGTTTTGAATATCTTGTATTTCCGTGGTTTTGATAATCTTGTAAGCAATCTTGTAATCATCATTTGGTTTTGAATGAATTGAAATGTGATTTTACCAAAAAAAAAAAAATAAATTTTCTATATATTTAAATACCACTTTTTGAATTTTTGTTTACACCCAACAATTAAACTACCCACACAACTAAACTTTTCAAAACCCTAAATTATAATTTTTACGGACCATCTTCCACCACCGTTCTTCTACCGCATCTCTCCGCGGGATCACCACCTTCACTTATATCTTATTTGATGTTTTCCGCTAAATTTTGATTTTGCATCAAAAAGATGCCTTAAAACCCCAAAAATGATAGAAATTGAACCTACCATGACTTTTGGATGTGCGATTGCATGTGAAACTCGTGTTTAAATGATATTTTTTTTGTACTATTCTGACTAATTGTTAATTTCTAATCGAAATCCTAACGTTTTTCACAAAGATTCAAAAGACTTCATTGGCAAACAAAAACAAACTGTGCATCAAATGAAAGAAATCTTTATACGTGTTTAGGAAAGCTACATTGTCTCTCATGGGAAACTATTCCCTACGGTGTAGATCAACGAGGTCTCTCGTAGGGAACACTATTCCCGTCAATATAGATTGAAGTCTCATCTTCTC